>PVIJ01008095.1:0-76852 GCA_004024925.1 Scalopus aquaticus
CATTTTGTACCCTTTTCTTTCCCTCCCCCCGCCTACCCCCCCCCCCACGCTGATTGTCTCTCTCCTATTTGGTTTCCTTATAGTCCTGTTGTAAGTGAAACCATTCGATATTTTTCTCTTTCTTTCTGGCTTATTTCACTGAGTATGATCCCCTCTAATTCCATCCATGTTGCTGCAAATTGCATGTGTTTATCTTCTTTGAATGCTGAATAGTATTCCATTGAGTATATGTACCACATCTTCATACCTAAAGCCCTCCTAACTAAAAAGAAAGAAAACAGAGGAATTTCACTCCCTGATTTCAAACTGTATTACAAAGCCATAATAATTAAAACAGCATGGTACTGGAACAAAAACAGACAGAAAGACCAATGGAACCGAATAGAATACCCAGAATTAAAGCCACATATCTATGAACAACTAATCTTTGACAAAGGAGCAAAGAAAATGCAGTGGAACAAAGACAGTCTATTCAATAAATGGTGCTGGGAAAATTGGACAGCCACATGCAAAAAAATTGAAGCTAGACTACTACCTCATACCCCGCACAAAAGTCAACTCAAAATGGATAAAAGACCTGGATGTAAGACCTGAAACCATAAAATGTATAGAAGAAAATATAGGCAAAACTCTACACCACATACATCTCAGCAAAATCTTGAAAGACACATCCCTCAAAACGAAGGAAGTGAAAGACAAGATAAACAGATGAGATTACATCAAAATAAAAAGCTTTTGTACAGCAAAAGAGACATTATCTGTGTCTTAATAAGACAAGTTCTCTGGATGAAAAATCATGAAGATTGTGTGACAGTTTAGTGAGAAAGGGATATGAATTCACAAAGAGAGATTTTTTTTTTTTTTTTTTACTGACTTGGCTGAAGAATTAGTTAGATATTCCCTTAGAAGAAAGGGATTAGGTCTTGGTTAGGGTTTCTGAAACTTCTGACTGGAAAGGTAGAACCTGAAGACATTCAGAATATAAAAATGAGAATGGTTAAATTTGATCTTAAGCAAAGCAGAACCTCTGAGATTGAGGGATAGGAAGAAAGATTGTCCACATATAGTTTAAAAAATACCTACTACCAAAGAGGCGTGAGGCTAGCAGTACTAGGTCCAAGACAGTATAGTTGAGCAAGAGGAAGAGATGCCTCATTCACCTTTGTGGCATGGTCTGAGTCCAGTCACAGACACTTTCTCCTTGGTTCCTCACCACTGCAGCTCACTAGGTTAGGTTCATCCACATTCTGAAGATACAGATCTCTCTCTGGAAGCAGTTGTACCAAATTGGCCCAGCCTAGTGGGTTCTCAGGACTGGCACATTTCAATGTGTCACAGGGCTCTGTAGCTCCTGCAAAGATCTCACCTGCCATGTAGCTTGATCTGGATTGTTTTGTTTTTACGACTTCCTGGTTTGAGCGTCTTCATAGAGTCGGGCTGGGCAAAAATGATAACTGACAATGTAGTGGTACATAATAGACTTGCAAACTGGCTAAAAACTTGCTTATGGGGAGTAAATATGGCTTGTGTAATTTCCCCTTCTTTTGGAATGCCTCTGGTTCTATGCCCTATGTCTGCACTGAATTTCCAGTGTTCCAGGGGCATCAAAATAAAATGTAGGTGAGGGCATTTTACTGACAGTATATGCCTCTGAAAGATCTGGGAGAAATGGGATTTTGCTATTACATCTCTACCAATACTTTAAAAAACATTAGCACACCTATTTATATTTTTTTGTGAAACATCGATTTATTGGCTCAGTCATTAATTTATTTTAATACTAATTGAGACCCTATTCTGAATGAGGTACTATTTTATAAACACTCAGGGTTCAACGATGAGTAAGACATGGGAACTCAGCAGACAGCAATGGCAATGATGGAGGAGGAGGAGTAGCTGAGGAAGAGAAAAAATTTCCTGCTGTAGTGTTCAGAGGAGGGAGATGTTATTTTGACTGTGTGGGAATTAAAAGCGACTGATGAGAGAGGAACTCATGAAAAAGTTACCTGAAGATGTAATAATCACCCCATACCCAGAAAGATGGCTATTGTTAAAAAAAATACCAAGGAAATAACAAGTGTTGACAAAGGCATGGAGAAATGGCAACCCTTGTGAATTGTTAGTGGGAATGTAAAATTGGTCAACGTCTATGGAAAACAATCTGGCAGTTACTGAAAACTTTGGAAAGAGAATTGCCATTGGCTCCAGCAGTCCCACTTCTGAGTATATATCCAAAAGAATTAAAACCAGAGTCTCACAGAAATATTTGCCTACCCATCTTGTTAGCAGCATTGTTTATAGTAATTGAGGATGGAGGCCATGCCTGCATTTGTCAGCAGTTGAATGGAGGCACAAAATGTGGCATATACAAACAACAGAATATTACTTAGCTGTAATTACGAAGGAAGTTCTGTCATATGGTATAGCATGGATGCATCTTGAGAAGATCATGCTAGGTGGAATGCTGCCTGTCACAGAGAGACAAATACTTTGTGATTCCACTTCTCTGAAGTATATGAAGTAAACAGGTGAGGTAAGCTGAGAAGGGGGGCAGAGATTAGAAGTTGTTTAATGGGTATAGAATTTTCGTTTTGTGAGCTGAGAAAAGATTCTGAGGATTGGGTATACACCAATATGAATATAATTAACATTACACACTGTACCCTTAAAAATAGCTGAGATAATAAATTTTAGTTTATCTTAGCACAGTTTAAAAACTGCAATGTACTTATGTAAATGAGGTGGTAGATACCTGGCACTTTGGAACTTTTGCTCATGCATCTCCTATTCATTCATTTCTTCTACCAACATGTGCTGAAGGTGCTGGGCATTGAGCTAGAAACTGGGGCAGTCTACTTAGTAAAGGGTATAAGACACTGAATCTGTTCTTTCTTACTTGCTAAATACCCCCCTCATGTTAAATATTTACAACTGCCTCTTACTGGCTTGAACCATGCATAAGACTTTAGTAAACAATCTCTTAGTAAAGAGATTGGAGCTGGTGGGAAGGTGGGGAGCTGAACAGCAGGGTGATGCAATGGAACTAGATGGGCAGCAGAATATGAACTGGAATAAAAACTGTGAACTAGTGTTCTCTAAGGATATTACAAAATAAAGAATTCCTATTTGGGCTGTCAACCTAGAGCTGTCATTTAGAATGGAAAAGTTGGCCATGTCAGGCATGCTTACCGCAAATTGTGGTGTTTCATGAGTATTATGGCAAATGTAGTTTGAGAAGTGCCTATGAGGGAGAAGGGCAGGGGAAGGTTATAAAATTTGATCTTAAAGGAAAGGAAGGGTTTGGAGTGGGGAATGGAAGCAGGAAGCAGGAACTTCCTTAACCAAGAGACCCTGGAAGATCTTCTCTTCAGATCACTTTATCTCATCCTAGAGATTCTCACAGGAATCTTCACTCCATCTATCCTTCCAATATCTTTCTACTTCTCTTTCCTGTTGCCCCATGTCCTGGAACCTCCTATTCTTTTATTTAAATATATTATTAAGTGCAAACTATTACTACATACTGTTATATTCTGGCCATATATCCCCATTTGTCTTCTAACACTCTTTTTTGAAAAAAAAAAAAGATCTATTTACTTATGCATATATATAGGTGTGGGGTGGTGTTCACCAGAGGATTCACCAGAGACAGAGTGGGGAGCAGAACAGGTGGATCTACTGAATACACTGCTGAGGGGAGCAGCGGGGAGACAGGAGAGGTCTGCCACGCCATGTGGGAAGCTCCTTGGCTGGGGATCGAACTCTTGCTTCAGTGACTGTGGATAGCTTCATAGTGCTGAGACTTAACCCCTGCGCCACCAGGGAGGCCCTATCTTCTAACACTCTCATTAGGTTTCATACTCCTACACATCCTTGTTCAGTGTGATTTTTTTGATATCTGGTTAGATGAGAGATGCAAGCCTGGTGTGAGTTCCTTCCTTCCCTCTTTTTTTCTTCAGGCTCCTTTTCCAGGCTGTTCTTCTGTGTCTTTAATCCCAGCTATTCTTTCCTTGACTTACTTCTTTCCCCTTCTCTATCCTCCTGCTCTGCCAGTCCATTTCCTTGAGTTTTCCTAATTCTTCCTCAGATCTTTTCCATTCTAAAATCCATTTTTGCCTTTATATTCTTTAGCAACCACACTTTCTTTTTATATTCTCATCCAAGTTTGCAAAGGAATGGCCTTCACACCTCTTCATTTCCCTGCATCCCATCCCCCTTTCCACGTAAGCCTGTGACGCCTCTAAAGTTCCTCAGTGCGCATGCTCTCTGTCAAATCCGCCTTCACTCGCTCGGTCCTAGGTTGGTTGGTCTTCTCTGCCCCACGTGGTGCTGTTGATGACTCTCCCCTTAAAGCTCTTTGCTGCCTTAAGACTTTTTATTTCCCCATTTCTTTGGTCCTCCCGGGACTTCCTGCCTATTAATTCTCAGATACGTTTCCTCCATGTAATTTGTAGAGACTGATGTAATCATCTATGCTCTTCTGCACTTCTCTTCCCACATGTTCCTAAAGAGGAGTATTAAGTAGTGTCCTCAAATTGTAGTCACATTATCAAGACCCATATCCAGTGTTACCTGGTAACAATGGCAGGACAAATTGCATCGTTATCTTTCTACACATGTTCTACATTGTTCATTGGTTCCTCTGAGTTTCAAATGTTCCAGCTGTTTTAGGCTTTGTCTCTGTTTCCTAAAGACCCACAGTGTGGTCCAGAATTGGGATGAGTATTGGCCTCTAATGGTTCTGAGTTAATTGTGAATCCTGAAAAAAAAAAATGAATGAGTCTATTAGAAACTAGCTAATTTCATTTTGTCATTTTGTGGATAATATATTCTGGTGTAGGAAGTCCCTGTTTTAAGCAAGTTTGTGATAAACAATTTCCCCTCAAGGTTAATATAATAGGCAAACACCTTTTGCTGCAACAGACGGCAAAGGTAATGAAAGATTAGCTTACATTATGATTCATTCTTTCAAAATGTCAGAATAAAGTGGATCCGCGGCTGCATCTCCCAAGCCTCTTATTCTTTAGAGGAGAGTGCATGCTTTGCTTTGCTAATGTTAATGGATTCACTGGTTTCTTTTCTTTCTCTTATTTTTTTTTTCCAGGCCCAATTCAGATAATCGGCGCCAGGGTAGCAGAGAGAGATTGGCCAGCACGGGGGACAAGGGAAACTTGGCCATGGATTCTGCTAAGGAGACTCGCTACTGTGCAGTTTGCAATGATTATGCCTCAGGCTACCATTACGGAGTCTGGTCCTGTGAGGGCTGTAAGGCCTTTTTCAAGAGAAGTATTCAAGGTAATAGTGTGTTGAAAACGATTTCTTACGTTATTGATCCCTACAGGGGAGGCAATGGAAGAAGAAAGGCATATGATCAGCCTTTGGTATAAAACACTAAAACCTAGCAGGTCCACTAGTGTTCTTTGGTAGAAACGTAGAAGAGACAGGATCTCAGGAGAAGACCAGGGTAGCTGGTATTCTGCTTCCTCCATTTGACAAGACCCAAAGAGTCTTGAACTTCGGGAGGGCGATTTCAATAGCTGGTCTCTGTGGCAACAGAAATGTTGTGTGTGTTCTGATTGGGGATGGTAGGTGGATTTATGTGTTGCAGGCAACTAGGCATGTATGGTGTCGTGTGATAGGAATTGTCTATACAAAATTACCTCTGCATCATGGCTTTGTTCAAATAAATATTCTGATCTTTGCTCAGACCAACTCCATTTTAACTTGTTCTTCTCTTGTTCCTCTTCCATCTTCTTGTTGTCTCAATGAATGACATGACTTTTTGCTAAAAATGAGAAGATTCAGTGGTTGGTGACTTGTGATATGGATGTATTCTCTGTACCAAGCAAATATTAAGTATCTGCCTCTAATATTTCATCTGTCTTGATCTCTTTCCTCTGTAGTATACGGTGTACCAGAAACAGTTTTTCTGCTAGACTGCTAGCATTTTTGCATTATGTAGGATAACTTGAAGGAAGCATTGATTATTTTTACTACCTAAGCTATCTATGTTTAAGATCCTTTGTCTGAGGAGAACAGAGTTCTGATAGCAGTGGAGGCTAACTGAATTAATTTTTGGTCTTAATAATGGAACATTTTTTCCCTATTCTTATTCCTTTACCTTTTCAGCTTAAGCAAATAGTCATTAAATACTAAAATATTTCTGACAGAGTTTTGTATGATTCCCTTTATGGAAATAGAGACTCAAGTGACTTGCTGAAAATCAGACTCTATCAAATTAATAGAAATGCATTGAAGAAGTGATTGTCAGAGAATTACTGCTGTAGCTCTTCAATGCTGTGACCTGGAATTAAAGCTGGGGGTTGATGCTTGTGATTTCTTTTTCCTTCCAGTGGATGAAAGTTCTTTTCAAAAAGGTGGTTTTATGTCTTCCTAGAGTAGCATATAAGGACAAGTGGTTTATTTGAAAAGCATTTTCTTTGATCATCATTACATTTGACATCTTTTAGAAATCTACCAAAATTTATGATATCCTCTGATAGTAAATATACACCTATCTGTGCATATATGTAACACACATATGTATCTATAAATCAGCATAGATTATTTATCTTTATTAGCTGATAATATCTTAATTTAGAAAAGTGATATTTGTATTTTGGTTTGTTAGTATAAGCTCATAAAGGTCTTTCAACAATATCTTCAATTGAAGATTGCGTAAGTTGTTTGATTTTGTAAAATTTAAAATACTATTATTTCACCAAGCATTTAATTTGACATTGAAAAATCATCTGGCAGAGGTAGGTTTAGTGGGTAGGTACAGCTACATACTTGGAGAAATCATTTATCCTAGACTGACTGAACATTGATTTGTTGATCTAGAACAATGGCCAACAAAGTTTTTCTGTAAAGATTCACTTAGTAATTACTTTAGTTTCTGTGGGCCGTACAGTTTATTGCAGCCACCCAGTTCTGGAGTGATGACCTTAAAGGAACCATAGAGAACATATGAATAAGTTGTGTGCCTAGAAAATTTGATCTACAAAACCAGGCAGCTGAACAGAACTGGCCTGGGAGTCAGCGTTTGCTGAACCTTAATTAAATGTGCGGAAAGGGAATGATGGTATGGTTTCTAAATCTAAAGTTTTGATTACTCATTTTCATGGAGATCTTAGTACCTATGCTAGATGTTCTGAGGGAGATCAAAATGTGTCAGACACAGTCCATAATCCCACAGTTTAGGATTTATTTGGGAAGGCAAAGTTGTTTGTTCTCATGATGGGATTAGAGAGAAAGTCAGTATAGATAAATTGCTACTTTGTGATAAAGGTAAGAACATAATAGATGACTACAAGAAATACTGTCAGTTATAAATGCAAAATTACTGAGTTTGAAGGGAGAACTGACCTTTCTCCAAGAGACAATAGCAATATTCTCACAGGTTATTTTTGTCATGTTTGTTTAGCATTGAGGAATGTACTACATAACTTCTCATCAAACTTAGTATTGTTTCTAAGCATTTCAACATCAGAATAGAAAACAAAGAAATAAGAAAAATATGCTTATAAAGAAAATTGGTGAAGGAAATGTGAGATTATAAAAACAAATATTGGCATAGCATTATCTCAAATATTAAAAAATTCTGCATTTTCTTTGATAGTTAAAATGTACATCTTATTTTCATCTTGTATACATACACTAAATAATAGGATTTCATTGTTATAAACTGGACCACCTGAAATTGTGCTATAGAGATTGCATAAAAATATAATCACTACCTGATTGCAGAAATTTCTTATTATGTAAAGTCACTTATATAGGTTTCCTAATTAGATGAATTTTGAGTTCAAAGTTCTGTAGGAAGCCTAGAAATAAGGTAGAATTGTTAACTTTTATTTATTTTTAAAAATATTTATTTACTTATTTATGCAAGAAGAACTGGGGTAGAGGGCAGAGGTGTGGGAGGTGGGAAGATTCACCAGAGACAGTTTAGGGAGTGGAACAGGCGGATCTACTGAAATAAACTGCTGAGGGGAGCAGCGGCCAAGACAGGAGAGGTCTGCTGCACCGTGTGGGTCAGCCCCCTGGCCCAGGCTATAGGGGTGATAACACTGAGACTTAACCCCTCGGCCACCAGGGAGGCCCCTGGTTATGATTTGATTTAAGAAAAATGTTAAAGAAATCATGTTCCTCTCAACCAAAGAGATTCTAGTTATTTTGGGCAGCAACATATATGTGTGTATATATATTTATGATATTAAAATTAGTATTTTACTAAGTCACATTATATATATTTCATTTATGTAAAATTTCCCCCATGTTACTGCAGTGGTGATAGGACTGAGACTTAACCCCTACACCACCAGGGAGGCTTCAGGATTGTTAACTTTTAGATAATAGGGAGGAACATTAAAAATTAAGTTCACTTATTCCTTCATTTATTCATTGATTGCCTTTTCTAGGGAAAACACTGGGCAAGGCCCTGGAGAAACAATTATAGGAAAGATGAGGTCACCACCCTCATAGAGCTTGTAAAGTAGTGGGAGAGATGGGCAAATTAAGTTACAGGGTGACAAGTGCCAGGATGAGGGTTTGTGCAGAGCTTATGGGAGTCCAACTTCACTCATTCCTGGGGGCAAGTCAGTCTTTCAGTGACGATTTTCTGATTTACTGTTAAATTTGGAGGACAACCAAATAAACAAAGTGAAGGGAGATGGGATGAGTTTTCAGTCTTAGGAATAGCACATGAGCAAAGACCTATAGTTATGGGAGAGTTTGGAGAGACCTGTAAAGGAAAACAAATTAAACAAAGATGTCCTTGGACCCTGTATTTGTTCTTAGATGGTGTTAAAACAAAATAATCTATTTTCATTTTACTTTAATAGCACTTCCACAATCCGATTTCTTTGTACATACAAAAGAGAAATACCAGAGCAAGTTTAATGGTTTCTAGTCCCATTTTCTCATCATAGCCTCGATAACTTGTAACTAAAAAGTTTTACTGAACTTGTGTGGCTCTTTATAAATCATGTTGCCCCTCAAACCTATTTAAGGACAGTGAAGAGTCTCCCATGTGGGTAGGTAGAAAGTTCTGAAGATGCTGTAGCTCTCCCTGTTTTTCATGTTACTTAAGAAGAGAGCTAGGAATGAGTACCCATCAGATTACTCTAGTGCTCTAAGTGTTTTAGTTGAAGAGGTAAAGTGTTTCTCTTGAAAGTGTACAAATTTTCATCCACTACTTAGTGTATAAACTTGATTACTCAAGCAATTGAATAACAGCCTCCAGTTGAACATATTTTTTTTTAAAGCCAAGTCAAGGACACTATTTGAGAGGGGTGAATTTGTATATTCCATGAATTTGTTAATCACTGCAGGTAGGGAAGCAACATTTCTTAAGATGTGTTGCAGGTGAAGACTTTTGAATGAGTTATATAAGCAGACTGGGTTATAGGTTCAGGTACTGCCTTTGAATATTATTCCAACGAAAAAGGACTCCACTGATCTCACTGTGTCTCCTCTATTATTTCAAATGGTCATGAAGCACACTGGAGGCCCAAGGCTATCTGGACATCATTAGCTTTGTTTCCATTTCATGTTCTCTCTGTAACTTGTGCAAAAGATACTTAATGTTAGATCAAACAGACATGACCTAGGTTTTGGCTTAAAGGTTAGCTAAGACCAAGAGGACATGGTATCAGGGTAGAGGCTGGTTATGTTTCAACATGGTGAGGTTCTTAGGTCTAATAAGAATATTTGCGAGCAAGACCTACCAGGCTTTAAAAAGCCCCTGGGTGAGAGAGTCCAGCACCCTGGATAGCTCCTTCAACAGCAGAGACTTACTGAAAAACCTCAGGTCCCTTAGCTAACTCCATCTGCTTTATGGGGCTCCAATAAAAGAGAATTTACTTCTTTTGTACTAAAATCTTCACCCTTGCTCACCCAAGATGGGTTAGTTTTTATGTTCAGTTTCAAAGTTCTAGTCACCTTCTGACGGCTTGGCATATGCACCAGAAGATGTACCTGGAAATATGTACCTACTTGATTTCTGGGATCCTTTCACAGATATGGCTCAAAGTTGAGATCTTGGCAGTCTATGCACAGAAAATACAAAGTTTTGGTTTCCATATTTTCAGCTTGCTCTTCTATAACGCAGACTCCTGCAATAGCAGGAGAGATCTTTTAGATATATTAATCAGATCTCATGGTCTTGCATTTAAAACACTCATGGAACTTAATAAAAAAAATTCCTCTGTGGCTTCAACTACTCTCTCTGTTCTTACTTCTGCTTACTTTGCTCTTCATTCACTGTCATCCAGCCACGCACCAAACAAGTTCCTTCTACAGGACCTTTAGCAACTGTGATTTCCTTTTTCCTTTGCTGGAAACACCCACATCTTTACCTGGCTGACTTTTTGTCATTCAGATCTCTTTCCAAGATCACTTTGTCAAAAAAATCTTTCCTGACTACCCTACGGAAGTAGGCAAAACCTTGAGGTTACTTGTCATCTTTTCACTTTGCAGCCATTGTCCCTGATGATTCCTACCAGAATTGTTGTTCAATGTATTGAGTCTCTCTGAAATGCCTAAGCACCCAATTCCCATGTGCTGAACAATCCTTTTAGCTTTCACCAAGATTGTTGCAAAAATTTCATTTTTCCTTTTGCCTCTGCCTCCATTTAAGCCAGATGATTCATTTGTCTTTTCTCCTTCCAAGCCATTCTGCCTGTCTCTTAACCACCTTAAAGCAAATCACTAATCATGTCAATACCTTGTACAGAATCCTTGAATGGCTTCCAAGTTTCGTGGGATAATCCTTAGTTAAGCATTAAAGGATTTCCACAGTCCCTCTCTAACCTATCTTTTTAGTTTGAAAAAGTTTGAAAAAAAATCACTGTTTCTGCTTTGGAAGTAGACTCTCTAGACTGGGAGACTTGCTATTACTCAAATATGGAGCTTCCCTTCCTTTTCTGGGAATTCCTTCCCCAATTTACCTGTAGAATTTCTTTTTATCCTACTCAGAAGTGACAGGCATCAAACCTTCTGTACAGAAGTTCTCTCTTTCATTATAATCTACATTACTTTGTTCCCGCTTTCTAGGATTGCAGATGTTTGTATAAATGTGTCTTTCCCTTACCGGCACCTCCAAGGCAAGGCCTAAATCAAGATTTCATATTATGGGAGTCTCAGTCAACAAATAATTGAAAAATAAAAGGAAGGTTATCATTTTGTGAGCTTCAGGCGCCACAAACCATTATAGTTTTCAATCATGGGAAAAATAAGACAAAATAGTTTCTAATTAAGATTAACCTGCCACAGGTATATAGGAGAGATGGGGGGGGGGGTAGAAAATAGAAACATGTAAAATAATTTGGCTGACAGTTGCATAGTTTAGATATACTAAAAATATGATAATTTGTGAACTGGGAGTAAAAGGGAATAATGGAGGCTATTATAAAAAAAAGCTACATAATATAAAGATCATTCAATATGAGATATCTGGGAGAGAAAAGAATTAAAGATATGCACAAACAGAAGGAAATGATGATCTGTTTACCTGAACTTGGAAAATGAAGAGAAGGGCGAATTAGAGGGTGGATTGGGTAAGTGAAATCCCAGACATACTGTGTTTGCCATGATATCTGGACAGAATTATTCAGCAGCCACAGAAACAGAATCAGCACTCTGCAGACAATCCACGGTGGGGATTTGAATCAATTTCCTCAATTAATTTAGAAGAAATTTCGTTCAAAGAATGTTCTAAATAATTCCTGAAGCTTGACCATTATTAATAATGGAGAAGTACCTGCAGAAACTTCCTCTGATTCTCATAATAGTATGAGGGTCCCCTGGATCTGACCAAAACATTGTAGGAAATTCTTACTATTAAATACATATATTCAAGACCTTTCTGAACAGGAAAATCACAAATTAGTCTAACAGTTTCAAATGCTGCTCTCCATGAACTTACAATTTAAAAGAGAACATGCTGGTGCCAACACGTTAAGCTGAACAAATAGTAAACTGCTGGAATAAATATCAGTATTTTGATGATTTTCAAAAAAGAAGCAAGCTTTCTCTCCACCCCCCAAATTATTCATACTGTGGGAGTGTACACACATTATTTTTGATCCAGAGCTTTGCCTAATCTTTCCATTATTTTTACTTCTTTTTTTTCACTCTGCACCTTGTGGTAACATACATGTTGTGTAACAAGGCTATTGAGCCAGATATGTACACACAAGAGTAATCATGTCATCTTCAAATGAAACTTTTCATAATGAAACTTAGAAACATAGACCTTACCCCCAGGTATTGGTAAATCTGCTGGGTGTTTGCCTTCTGGTACTCATTAGGGAAGAAAGAAGGGCATAACCATGAAAATCTAGACCTAAACCTCCTTCAATGTAAGAATCCCATCCTTAGGTCCAATGGTAAGTGCTAGTCACCTCTGATGCTCCAGCAGGAAGATGAGATGTGTGTGCACATACTGTATGCATGTGGAGGAAGACTCAGAAAAGCAAAGCCCTAGTCCTCCCTGTGAAATGATAGTGTCTTTTCCCTCCTCCCCCCCTTCCCCACCTCCTCTTTGGCCAAGTAATCTTTATCTTAGAGATAATTAAGACAAAATGCATCTGACAAATAAAATCAGTATAGAACCCCTATTTCTTGGCAGCTCTTGTGGACACAGCTGAAGCTTTCAGAGGTCTTTAAAAACCATGGCAACAAATGCCTTTGAGGGGTAAGCAAAGGTTCCAAATGTTTTTAATCGCTGGTGTTTTTTATGCTACCACTTCAAGCATTCTTCTTCATTTTTTGTTCATCTGATTGAAATTAAATTTCCAATTTCCCTACTAAGTGGTTCTGTCCTGGGCATGCTGTTGACTATTTTCCATTAAAGCGGTAGAGTTTGTACCCACCTATAGTGGTTAAATGTATCAACCATTCCATTAGAAAGGGCCATTTATGAGTGACAATAATTTCACACAAAAAGTACAGATAACCTTTAATGGGCATATTTTCGGAGTCCATCAACCAAGCCTGAGGATTATGTGCTGACACCGTCCTTACAAAACCTACCTGAGGTGATCCACAGCCTAATCCTGCCTCAGTTTCTCTCTTTCATGTAAAGAGGCTGTCAGTACTTTACAAGTGCTAAATCCCTTAAAAGAGAAAAACCTGTTCCTCTCATATCCAAAGAAAGTATATTTTCAGATGTAGACTGCTCATTTCTGAGCTATACATTTTTATATATACTTTACTATTTCAGAACTGTGCGTGCAGGTTCCATTGTATACCTAGACAGTATACTAACACCTTTAGGAGACACTCACACACCCACATCCACACACACACCCACATCCACACACACACCCACATCCACACACACACCCACATCCACACACATACCCCTACCTCTGCTTGCCTGACTTTTTGATTGAAAAGAAAAATTGTAAGAAAAATCTATTATATAAATTGACCATCTACTTTATAAAACTTTTTCTTGCTTTTATGTTAATTCTCTGCTCCTGTGTGATTTATAGATCAGATTTAATTTTTTTGAAACAAAAAAATACTTTACTTGAGAAAGAAAGGATTGTAGTGGGGGAGGTATTCCTATTATTTCCTTCATGTTTTCACCTTCTTTTAGCTGAAATAAAGAGGCTTTGTTTTTTCAGCTGCTAAGAAATAAAGGAAAAGAGGAGAAAACAGCTTAATTATTAAATTGTAATTTCTCTCTGCAGTTGGTGCTATTTTTTTCTATTTCTTTTGAGAAAGAGGATATGTATGTAAAACTTTATACAAATGAACATCATTTGTATGTGATGTGATTTACTTGGCAGTTTCAAAATGATGTATTAGGAAGTATAGAGTGAATGAGTGGAGAAATTCTTCAATATTCACCCAGGGGCCGATAGCTAGATTACATCTACAAATATGATTCCTTTTTGTGTGATGGAAATTTAAGCCAAATGATTTAAAAGAATGACTGCCTTGCTTTAGTGTATTTCATTAAGTGATGCACATAGTATTTTCCTTATATGGAAATTTCCTTGTTTCCAGAGAAGATAAATTAAGTTCTTAAGATAGTTCTTAAGATAATCAAAATCCATAATTATTTTGTTCCTTTGACACTTCAGAGTTATTCAGAAAGGAATTCATTTGGAAATTATATCAAAGTGCCTTCGCCACTGCTGATCCCCAGAGCTCCTATGGTGCGTTTAGCCACCGTGGAGCTGCTTCCCCTCTTGACTTGGTTTTGCTGCATCTCGAGCGTGTTATTCCAGGTACACTCTTCCTGCTGCATAGGTGCCTGCCCCCAGCCCCATCCTCACCCTCTCTTTTTTTAAAAGATTTTATTTATTTTTGCATAGAAGAAACTGGGATGTGGGGAGCAGAACAAGTAGATTGACTGAAATACACTGCTGAGGGGAGCAGTGGGCACGACAGGACAAGTCTGCTGTGCCATAGGTAGGTCAGCTCCCTGGCGGGGGGATCGGACTCTTGATTGTTGGGATGTGCTGTCGCCATGGTAGCGCTGAGACTTAACCCCTAGGTCACAGGGAGGCCCCCGTCCTCACCATCTTGACCCCTGTATGTTGTCCTCTCTGTTGACATCTGTTCTTACCAAACTGACTTGTTGTGCCCTCACCAGCCCCTTGTGCGATTTGCTTTTCCTCTGCCTGTGTGTTCTGGTGCCTGTTTTTCTCCCCTCTTCTCACCATCCACTGTGATTCTTTTACCCATCTCAAGTCTTGTTTCTCCTTACTGCACTCTTAGCACATAGGTACAGGCCTAAGACCTCTCTGCTTCTGTTCTTGCAGTTTCCTTCCCAAAGAGGGTGAACTTCTGAGCTCAGGGGCTTACAGCAAGCCTCACCCTACAGCAGGTATTTACAGAATGACCATTTTATTTTAGCGTTTGGAGAGTAGCTAAGCCATAGAGGACAGAATCTAGTCAAGGATTCAGCTTGTACACAAATTGAAAGTTTGTGATAATACACATGAAGCCATAAAGGAGTTAAATTTGGTCTTCCAAGGGATGATACCTCAAAGTAGCATAATAGGACAATGGGGAGTTTTAGAAGATAATGTTGTAAGTTGAATGAAGAAGGAGGTTTAGTAGTCTGGAGAGACCTTGAAGATACCGTGGAAGAGAAGGTGGTGAAATTGATATCTGCTCAGAGAATCAGGCAGAGAATTACTTCATTATAAGCACCCTGTGATTTGTCATCAGTTATAATAGAGTAAGCTGTTAGTTAATGAGTTAGTATCGAGTTGTTTGTTCCAGTGAGAAAGCTCAGCCTGTCCGTTCAACATTGTAGTATGTTACATAGTATTTTAGGAAAGTGTGGGATTTTCACCACTTGTGACATATTTTAAAAATGTTTCCCACATAGGTGTGTCTGCACTGCTATTATCATCAATATGTCTGCTATGCAACTGGAGGCTGATAATGCTTCATTCACTTTCAGGGTGTGAGGGATGTGCTCTTTCAATTTATGTATGAAGTTTGACCTGGGAGTGATGTGAATAAAAAGAGAAGGTTGTCCCCTGTACTCATATATAACATAGCTGTCCTGGAAGTAAACAGATTTGATATTTGATGTGAAAGGAAACAGTTGATTCCAAGGAAAAAAAAGCAATTCCACAGATTATGCTTAGTTGCCATGATTTTTAAGTTTATAACTTTCTTGATTTTTTTCCTGGTTTTCATTTTATGAGATATTTATGAAAGGATGTTTTAAAAAATGGCCAAAGTCTTTTGCTTCTAAGACTTGGCACAAACTTCCCCATAACATGGACCATTAGGAGGAGATAAACTGAGATGCATACATTAATTTTTAAAATTGCAGCAGTAAACCTGATCTCAGAGAAGGAGGAAAATGATTTGGTCAATTTTGATTAATTATGTAGAGGGGGTTTGGGAGGATTTCAATTCCCTCTCCTCCACCCCTCTATAGAACACTTGACCTTGAGATTGGCACTATGGAGGGAGTGCATGTGAACTCATGGGGTCACAACCATGCATGAATCTAGATTCCAGAAATGAGCTATTCTCATCTGTCACCTATTCTGGCTGGGTTCCTTGAAGACTTTTTGTAGATCCAAGGAGGGGTAAGGTGCGTGCTAGTTCTACTTTGGGTTGAGGTTCCCTACTTCCTTCCCTGCTTTTGTTCTCACAGTTCTTTCCTGAGCCAAGTAAGAGTGTCAGAGTCACGCTCCCTGATTTTAGATCCATTTGCATGGAAATGCAGCACTCTTTTTAAAATATATATATATTTTATTGTTATTTATATCTTTTGCATTTTGTATTCCCCTTGGGTAGCCCACCACCAATTCACCCATGATCCATCTAGGTTTTGAGCACCATGTATTGCTCATAATATGCCTCTTTGGTAACCGCCTTTTCTGAATACAAGATAGGAGAGTGAGTCAGAGTTTCTTATGAATGCTTTCTTGTGTGTGTGTGTACATACATGTACACATGTACACAGACATAGCTGCACACATAAATATTCACACACATATAGAAAGAGGGAAAGAAGTGTCAGGTGGATATCAGGTAGCTGAAGTGAGTAACAAATTTTTCCTCCTGAGTTGTTGAAATACTGCAGCAGAGGAGACGAAGCCTTGTGTTAATAATACTGCCAGGATGTAGGTCTTTAAAACGGATGTCCTGGCCAGCAAGGATGAAATAGTACAGTCATGTAGCCAGATGGAGGTCATTTACCCTCCCAGTGCATGCAGGGAGTGGAAGCCAGGCTTCCAGGAGGGACATGGCTGTTACTAGGGATCGATGGCAATTGCACAGTAACAGAACTGAAACCCTGAGGCATTGCAATACTAATGTCCAGCGTTGGCAGGTCTCAACTACTTTTCCATATTTCTCAAATCCTACAACATAAAAAAATCTTATGTTCCCCAGACACATCTCCAATTGATCAGAGCCTTTAAATTGAGTCATCCAAGAGTACTACTATTATTAATAAGATCTGCTCCCTCCCCCCATGACTTAAATATGGCAGGGTAGCCACTGAGATCTGTGAAGCTTTGTGTTGGAATGTCACGTTTTCCTTGATGTCTTCGTCTTTTGGTTGAGTCACTGGACTCAACCTATCCAGAATAAGGGCCACTTTGAAAGTGGAAGCAACCCAAATGCCCCAAAATTGATGACTGGATCAAGAAGATGTGGTACATGTATACAATGGAGTACTATTCAGCAATCAAAAATGATAAACTAACGCAATTCTCGGCAACATGGATGAAGCTAGACGGGATCATGCTCATCAAAATAAGCCAGAAGGAAAAAGAAAAATATCAAATGGTATCACTTATTGGAGGAGTATAAGAGAGCCAAACGAGAAATCAGAAGGAGAAAATAGCACACAAAACATAAACAAAAGCAAAAACTAGCAGGCAACCGCAAATAAGAGACATTCTGCAGGGGAGGAAGAGAGACCAAAATAGGGGAGAAAAACGCACAAGGGACTATGGTGATGGTTCACAGGGGAATTGGTGGGAAACATATGGGGGGTACACAATAATGTAAAGGATATAAATTAAATTTTAAAAAAAGCAAAAATAAAAAGGATAAAATTGGCCGTACTGGCCCTAGTGTCCCAATTGAGAAGGTACACCTGGTAACAAGCACTCCGGGAAGACCTGGTGCTTTCATATGCCATTTGCATCTTATGTTTACCAGAGACCTCCACGTGAAGAGCCTGCTGCATCTAGATGGGGCGTGGGGGCTCTCAGCGTCTGCTGTGGCTGTGACTCCCGTGCAGCACCACCGAAAGTGACCCATCACGTGAATTCTAGCCATTCCTTCTGCTCCTGCTTTTTCGCTTCAACATTTTGTATTATTTATTCCACAAGTAGTTGGAGAAAGGGTAGGAAGGTCATCTTGATGTAGCTGGAAAAATTAAAAGGCAAGTGTTCTCTTTGACGAGTGGTCTAACCACCATCATAGTTCCATACATACTTACATACAAATGATTTCTACAGCATATTGCTTATGTATATGTACAACAGTATATATTTATTTACATACATATATCCTCTCTATATGTTTCACAAAAAGATAAGTCTGTGTCTTTAAGAAGGTTTGGCGGTAGAAAACTCCCCAGTGCCAAGGAGCTGATGCTCTAAACTGTCCCAAGTTTCAGGGATGCTGAGTCTTCAGGCCCCCCACGCCAGTGCAGGGTGAGCCAGCTGCTGTTCCCCTAGAGTGAGCTGTCTCTTCTTGCCTCGGGGCCTACACGAAGTACATTGTTGCACTAACTCTTGACATGTCAAAAGAGTGTCTTGGTGATTTTCTTTTTAGAGACACCCATTTTCTCACTCGACTCTCATAATGCTGGAGCTCCTTTATCCAGATTTTCATTTTTGAGGTCATTCATTTTTTTCAGCTCTTTTTTTTCATCTCTTTGAGAAGGAAGCTCTTTAAAAAATACTGCTACTGACTACTGCTACTACTAGTAGCGGTATTACTCCTCCACCGCTGTTACTGCGTGACCATCGTTGCTGCTGAGGCCGCCACCTCTTCTCGACCAGGGCTACTCTGCTGGACCCTTTGCCTGATGTAGTGTGTCAGCAGGTGCTGAAATAAATTGGAGGCAGGAAACCATTGAAACAGACAAAGTGAAGGTGGAGACTGTCGGATGAGTGCACGGGACGTGCTGGTCACGGATGTGTGCAGCTGGCAGCGGATGCTGGCCCCACCCTCCCATGTGCGAAGGCTGCTTTGCCAAAGGAGTGTCAGCATCTAGTTCTGGAAGGAGAACAGCAGCCCTCTTGCAACAGGTTGCATTTTGAGAGAGACTGCAAGAGTGATTCTGAGATGTTGAATGAGGATGACTGCAAGAGCCCTGAGGCTGATGCTTGAGAATTTTTTTTTAATTGTGTTTGGATTACGAAGCTGGGAGTTGAATTGGAGGCGTGTTCTGGGCCGCTGCCAGCTTCTCGATCTGTTCTGTCTGTTTCAGTATCTTGTCTGTGAATCGATGTATTACTTTCAGTGCCTTTACTTTTTCTGAGGAGGAGGCTTTGTGTTTTAGGTGGGAACAAAGCTGCAGTCACACCTTGTCTGAGTCTGTCTAGTTGCAGGCCGGTCCTTCCCTTAAAACCATTCAGTGGATCAGGGATTGGTGTGATTTCTGGTCCACAGTGTGAAGTCATTTAAATATTTACTATATGCTTGAAATGAAAGGAATAGAAATTAATGAATTGTTTACCAAGAAATAACAGGTCAGATTGATTTATTTCTGCAAGACTTAGTCAAAATTTGTTTCCTTCTATAAAATTGGCTTTGTTTCATTTACCTATTAAGTGGGGTGTACTGTTGTACAAAGGTATATGACTCAGGTTATTACCATAGCATTCTTCTAGAAAATCTTTACAGGAGCAGTCATTCTGGGGTTATCTGCTTCATACCTGTCAATTTGTGAGTAGCTCCAGAAGGACCCAGAAACTCCAGAAGCTTCATGTTAACATTCCTTTTTTCCATTCTTTCACCTTTGTTTTCAACTTTTATGACTTATACAAAATAGCATGGCCATTCTTTATCCTCAGTGCATTTTTGCATTTTAAATTCAGCTATTTTGTCACAATTTTGAATATAGAACCAAAAAAATGAATACATGAGGACTTGCTTTACATGTTACAAATCACAAATTACACATACAAATCACCAGAGAAATATTACGTAGTGCTATTATGACTCAGAAAAACGACTTTTTGTTATTTAGGACCTTAAGTTCCAGGTGACCAAAATGCAATTCAGACTGGACTGGGGAATGAATGAATTTTAGTGGAAGGAGCCATAAATGTGGCCAACAGCAAACACGGCAGGGTGGCAGTCAGACCTCAGTGACCTTATCCGGGGCCCAGAGACTCAGCTTATCAGGACCCGTCTTGTCTCTGCTTCTCTGTGCCCCAGCTGCGTGCTCTCTGCGTTCCCTAAGGGGGGAGCGTGGCTGGGAGCAGCTGCCGAACCTCACTTCCTGTGAGGTCTTTCCTGTTAGTAAATATTGCAGGATTCTGATTGGCCCAGCTTTGGACGGAAACACCCCCTGGACCAACCCACTTTTGTTGTGAGGTGGGGTCCCATTGCAGAGGTGACCCTGGGGTTTCTCCCCGGGTAGGGGGCTGCTCTAGTAAACAGCATGTCATTGAGAGCCATACACCCCAACTGGTGTCCACTTTGCCCGATGCCTCCAAACTCCCATTTCCTTATTTATAAATGGTGCGGTGATTGGAGATTATGCTTAACCCACTGCGGATGATGAACAAAAAGCTGTGGTGATCACCTCCAGTGCACTCCAACCAGTTTCCTCTAGAGTATCTTTGCTTTGAAGCAAAGTGATGCAAACAACATTTCTTTTTCTTTTTGCTTCTAAATCAATTAAAAATAGTATTCACTGTTAATTTAAACATCAATCAAAAATTACAAATTAATGCAATCCACAACAGCATGGATGGAGCTAGAAGGGGTTATTATGCTTAGCGAAATGAGCCAAAAGGAAAAAGAAAAATATCGAATGATTTCACTTATAGGAGGAATATAGTGGAGCCAAATGAGCGATCAGGAGGAGAATATAGCATACAAAACAAAAACAAAAACTAGCAGGCAACCATAAATAAGAAACATTCTACAGGGGAGGGGGAGGAAGAGAGACCAAAATAGGGGAGAAAATAGCACAAGGGACTAGCACCAGTTCACTGGTGAATTGGTGGTGGAAATCCTATGGGGAATACACAATAACGTAAAGGATATAAATTTTAAAAATGAAATTAAAAAATAATGGAAATAAAATTTTAAATGTACAGATTTTGAGTTTTTAAAAATTAATCTCTACCCTCCCTCATGGGTCTCTTAAAATGCCAAGTGTGTGGCTCTTGCAGATAGACGAGATTGAAAATTCCTGAGTGAATGAATTTGTGTTATCTTATTTCTCTATAGTCTTCTTCCTCATAACTAGCACTTACGAATTAAGTAGTGTTTCTACTAGAAGACCAAAAAAAAAAAAAAATCAAGTCAGCGTTTCAAAAACTTCTCTGTGGATTTCTTTCTTACTTAGGCTTCTTTTTTCGGGTGGTGGGGTGGTGTTGGGGTCTGTGTAATCTTTATTTCTTAAAAGGACTGATGAAGCACTAAAGCAAACATTGTTCAGGACAATCTGTCTTACGTCTCTTCTTGTGTCATCTGCATCTCTGCTCATTCACCTTAATAAGAATGTCCTGCTTTGAAAAGAGAGTGGGGTATCCTGGGATCTCTCTTTTTTTTAATTAATTTTAATTTATATATATATATATATTTAATTAAAATATATATTGATATATATTTTACATTGTTGTTCATTTTTTTGCAATGTTTGATTTCTCCTCTCGGGTGTAGGCCCCATAAAATTCCCACGCCAAGTCACCCATGCACGGTCCTCATAATCTCTTTTGCTCTTCCCTCCCCTGTTTTGACCCCTCTCTCCCCCTACCCTGCTGTATGTCTCTGACTTAGAGTTTGCCTGCTAGTTTTGTCTCCCGCCCTCATCTCTTAAAATGTCAAGTGTGTGATTCTTGCTTAAAAAGAGATTGAAAATTCCTTGAGTGAATTTTTATTTTCTTTTATTGCAGTCACTTCATAAAATTTTGACTTGTTTTCTATTAAAATATATTTTAAAAAGAAACAGCAAATACAGTATTTCACTTGCATACTGTGGAAATAGAGGGAAATGAATTTAAAGTGAAAACCTGGTAGATGTATACATTGTTGGATTAGACTTTGCGTTATGGTTGGGTGAGTTTACACAGTCCACTCTTAATCTTGTTATGTTTTTCATAGTGACACTAAAGAATATTTTCTCTTTCCCTGAGAGCATTCCCAAAGTGTGGTATTTGTGTCCAAATTAGCCTAGCATTTTGTAGTAAATAATAAAAACAGCTTCATAATAATCTTCATAATTGCCGCTTCAAAATGGGAATGGTACCAAATTATTAATCAGTAGAGAGTCGATTTCCAAAAAGTTAATTATACCAAATTTGACACTTCTTGAAAGATATTCTGTTAAATAAAATATTGTTTCTCTTTGGTCTTCTCATTTGTAAGTAATGAGGACAATTCAGGTAACTTGTGGTGGGAATTAGAGCACAGATTCGCTCAATAGCTACTTCTTTTTTGTTTCATTTAGTCACATTGGTGACTACACTCTGAGTGATTTAGAATAGGTTCACACCTCCTCAATGTATGTTATCTCCCATTGCTGCCATCAAAGCACCCATGGTCCTTTAGCCTAGGCCCTTAGGTCCTCTCTCCTCTTTGTTTTCATCCCCATATTCCCTACCTGTCTGTTAACCTCAGTTTTGCAGTCATATTTCCAGGGATTATTTGGTTTAGTTTTGTCGGTTACTTTGTCTTTCTCCTCTACATCCCACTAATGAGTAAAGTCATCCGTTCTTTCTCCTTCTGACTTATTTAACTTAGTGTTATCCCCTCCAGTTATACCCATGTTGTTGCAAATTACAAGAATTCAACTTTTTTTTTATAGGTTCTTGATTTATTCATGTGTTTTTGGGCACTTAGTGTGTCAACGTATTTTGGCTATTGTAAATAGCACTGCCGTGAGCACCGGAGTGCACAATCCCTTCAAATTAGAGGTTTTTAATTTTTTTTAAGTAGCTACTTAGGAGCATAATTGCTGGATCATATAGTACATCTGTTTTTAATATTTTGAGAAATCTTCATCCTGTTTTCCTTGGAGGCTGAACCAGTCTGCATTCACATCAGCAGTGTACAAGTATGCCTTTTCCTATACTTCCTACCACATTTCTTTCTTTTTTTTTTGTTTTGACTTCATTTATTTTTATTTTTTTAATATATATTTTTATTGTTATTTATGTCTTTTACATTTTGTATTCCCCTTGGGTAGCCCATCACCAAATCACCCGTGATCCATCTCCGTGGTCCCTTGTGTCCTTTTCTACTCCATTTTGTGCCCTTATCCTCTCCCTCCCCCCACCCCCCGCCAAATGTCTCTCTCCTCTTTAGTGTCCCTATAGTCCTGTTATAAGTGAAATCATTCGATATTTTTCTCTTTCTTTCTGGCTTGTTTTGCTGAGTATGATCCCCTCAAATTCGATGCATGTCGCTGCAAATTGCATGTGTTTATCTTCTTTGAATGCTGAATAGTACTCCATTGTGTATGTGTACCACATCTTCTAATCCAATCATCTATTTTTGGACATCTGGGTTGCTTCGATACCTTTGCTATTGTGAACAGTGCTGCAATGAACATACGGGTGCATGTATCCTTTTGGATTAGTGTTTTTGTGTCCTTTGGGTAAATTCCCAAAAGTGATATTGCTGGGTCGTATGGAAGCCCCATGTTTACCAGTTTGAGGAATCGCCATACGGCTTTCCATAGTGATTGGACCAGTTTGCATTCCCACCAGCAGTGTAGAAGAGTTCCTTTTTCTCCACATCCTTTCCAGCATTTGTTATTGCCTATATTTTTAATGTGCACCATCCTCACAGGTGTGAGGTGGTATCTCATTGTGGTTTTGATTTGCATTTCCTTGATTATAAGTGATGTTGAACATTTTTTCATGTATCTGTTGGCCATTTGCTTTTCTTCTTTGGAGAAGTGTCTTTTTAGCTCTTCTGCCCATTTTTTGACTGGGTTATTGGCTTTGTTTTTGTTGAGTTGTGTGAGTTCCTTGTCAATTTTTGTTATCAGTCCTTTATCAGATGTATTGTGTGCAAACATCTTTTCCCAGGTGGTAGGGTGTCTGTTAGTTTTGGTTAATGTCTCTTTTGCTGTACAGAAGCTTTTTATTTTGATGTAATCCCACCTGTTTATCTTGTCCTTCACTTCCTTTGCTTTGAGGGATGTGTCTTTCAAGATTTTGCTGAGATGTATGTCATGTCGAGTTTTGCCTATATTTTCTTCTATAAATTTTATGGTTTCAGGTCTTACGTCTAGGTCTTTTATCCATTTTGAGTTGGTTTTTGTGCAGGGTGTGAGGTAGTAGTCTAGCTTCATTTTTTTGCATGTGGCTCTCCAGTTTTCCCAGCACCATTTATTGAATAGACTGTCCTTGTTCCACTGCATTTTCTTTGCTCCTTTGTCAAAAATTAGTTGTTCATAGATATGTGTCTTTAATTCTGGGTATTCTATATGGTTCCATGGGTCTTTCTGTCTGTTTTTGTTCCAGTATCATGCTGTTTTAGTTATTATGGCTTTGTAGTATAGTTTGAAATCAGGGAGTGAAATTCCTCCATTTTCTTTCTTTTTAGTCAAGAGGGCTTTAGCTATACGGGGCTTTTTGTGGTTCCATATAAATTTCATTAGTATTTGATCTATTTCTTTGAAGAATGTCATTGAGATTTTTATTGGAATAGCATTGAATCTGTAAATTGCTTTTGGTAGGATTGCCATTTTGATAATGTTAATCCTTCCAATTCATGAGCAATGGATATCTTTCCATTTTCTTGTGTCTTCTTGTATTTCTTTCAACAGTGTTTTATAGTTTTCTTTGTATAAGTCCTTATGTCTTTTGTTAGATTTATTCCCAGATATTTGATTTTTTTGATTTTGATTTCGAAGGGAATGGATTTCTTAAATTCTTCTTTAGACTGGGTGTTTGCATAAAGGAAGGCTACTGATTTTTGTGCATTGATTTTGTATCCTGCTACTGTACTGAACTGGTCTATAATTTTGAGTAGTTTTTCTATGGAGTTTTTAGGGTTTTGTATATTTATTATCATATCCTCTGCAAACAGAGACAGTTTAATTTCTTCTTTTCCTATTTGAATTCCTTGAATGTATTTCTCTTGTCTTATTGCTCTGGTGAGGACTTCCAGTATTATATTGAAAAGCAATGGTGAGAGTGGACATCCTTGCCTTGTTCCTGATCTTAGTGGAAAGGCCTTCAGCTCTCACCATTGAGGATAATGTTGGCTGTGGGTTTGTCGTATATGGCTTTTATTATGTTGAGGTATGTTCCTTCTATCCCAAGGATTTCAAGGGCTTTTATCATTATTGGATGTTGCACTTTGTCAAATGCTTTCTCAGCATCTATTGATATGATCATATGGTCTTTATTTTTCTTTTTGTTGATGTGTTGGATTACATTGATTGATTTTCGGATGTTGAACCATCCTTGTGTTCCTGAAATGGATGCATTGGATCCTGTTGGCCAAGATTTTGTTAAATATTTTTGCATCAGTGTTCATTAGGGAGATTGGTCTGTAGTTTTCTTTTTTTGTATTGTCTTTGTCTGGTTTTGGTATTAGAGTAATATTTGCTTCATAGAATGTGTTTGGTAGTACTCCTTCTTGATTTTTTGAAAGAGTTTGTGTAATATAGGTACTATTTCATTTTTGAATGTTTGGTAGAATTCGTTTGTGAAACCATCTGGTCCTGGGCTTTTGTTTTTGCGGAGGTTTTTAATTACTGTTTCAATTTCACTACTTGTGATTGGTCTGTTTAGGTGTTCTATATCTTCTTTGTCTAGTTTTGGGTGATTGTATAGTTCTAGGAATTTGTCCATATCCTCTAGGTTGTTGTACTTGTTTCTGTATAGCTGTTTATAGTAATCTCTGATTATTTTTTTTATTTTTGCTGTGTCCGGTGTGATTTCTCCTTTTACATTTATGATCCTATTTATTTGTGTTTTCTCTCGTTTTTTCTTTGTAAGCCTGGCTAGTGGTATGTCTATTTTGTTTATTTTTTCAAAGAAGCAGGTTTTGGTTTTGTTGATCTTCTGGATTTTTTTTAATGTCCATTTTGTTTATTTCTGCTTTGATTTTTATTATTTCCTTTCTTAAACTGGCTTTTGGTGTTTTTTGTTGTTCATCTCCTAGTTCTTTGAGATGTGAGATTAAATTGTTTCTTTGTGTTGTTTCTTGTTTCTTGATGTGAGCTTGTAATGCTATATATTTTCCTCTTATTACTGCTTTTGCTGTGTCCCAGACATTCTGGAAAGTTGTGTCCTCATTGTCATTCAGTTCTATATAATTTTTAATTTCTTCCTTGATCTCTTCGTTAATCCATTGGTTTTCCAGTAATGTGGGCTTTAGTCTCCATGAGGTAAGAGGGTTTCTTTTTTCTTTTTATGGCTTATTTCCAGTTTGACTCCTTTATGATTGGAGAAGAATGCTGGTACAGTTTTTATCTTAGTGCATCTGTGAGGTTTGTTTTGTGGCCTAATATGTGATCGATCCTGGAGTATGTTCTGTGTGCACTTGATAAAAATGTGTATTCAGTTTTTCAGGGGTGAAGTGATCGATAGATATCTGTTAATCCCATGTGGTCTAGGTCTTTATTTAGAGCTTTAATGTCCTTAGTTACTTTTTGTCTTCTTGATCTGTCCAACAGAGAAAGTGGGGTTTGAATTCTCCTACAATGTGTATATTTTCTTTAATATCTGTTTTCAGTGACGATAATAATTGTCTAGTATATTTTGGTGCTCCTTCATTTGGGGAGTATATGTTGATGAGTGTTATGTCTTCCTGTTTTATTGTCCCCTTTATCATGGTGTAGTGACCAGCTTTGTCTCTTTTTACCTTCTTAAGTTTGAAGGCTATTTTATCTGATATAAGTATAGCTGTTCCTGCCTTCTTTTTTGCTTTTTCCTGCCTTCCATTTGCTTGTAGGATTGTTTTCCATCCTTTAACTATTAATATCTGTTTATCTTTTGCAATTAAATGTGTTTCCTGTAGGCAGCAGAAGGTTGGGTTCTGTTTTTTTGATCCATCCTGCTATGATGTGTCTTTTAATTGGCGTGTTTAGTCCATTTACATTTAGAGTTAATATTGATATACTGTCATCCATATTTTTTGTTTGTTTGTTTACCCTTTTGTGTTTCTAATTCTTACCTTATTCTGTGTTTCCTGGTCTTTCTTCTGTTAATTTTGTCTTCATGGCTTCTTCTAGTAGTCTTTGGAGTGGGGGTTTGGTAGTGATGAATTTCTGTAGTTTCTGTTTGTTGGAGAAGGTCCATATTTTTTCTTCATAGAGGAAGGAGAGCTTTGCAGGGTAGAGTATTCTTGGTTGACATTTGTTGGCATGTAGTGTGTTACATATGCCCCTCCATTCTCTTCTTGCCTGTAGTGTTTCTTCAGAGAAATCTTTTGTCAGCCTGATTGGCTTTCCTTTATAGGTTATTTGTTTCTTTGCCCTCGACATTTTCAATATATTTTCCTTGTCTTGAATTCTCAATAGTTTTTCTATCCTATGTCTTGCTGATTTTTTTCTTTCGTTGTAATAATTTGGAGATCTTCTGGCTTCCTGTATGTCAATTTTTGTTTCCTTTTTCATGTTTGGGAAGTTCTTTTCAATTATCTCCTTGAGAAGTTTCTCTGTTCCTTTGTGTCCTCTCCTTTTGGGATTCCTATGATTGTGATGTTTCCTTTTTTCATGGTGTCAGATAGTTCTCGAAGCTTTCCCTCATTCTTTTTCCTTCGTTTTTCTCTTTCCTTTTCTGTCTTGATTCTTTCAATATCTTTATCTTCCAGAGTGCTTATTCTTCCCTGCATATCTTTTAATTCACTTTTCTGGCTTTCCCTTGCGTTCTTGAGCTCCTCTACTTATGTTTTTAAATCTTCCATTTCCTTCAATTTCTTCTTTATGGATTCATTCTCATTCTTCAGTTCTTTATTTATATCCCTCAGTTCTTTGTTCTTTTTATTTAATTCTATCATTTTTTTTGTTATGGCTATTTTGAAGTCTTTATCTGTTAGGTAGATGTTATCTTCTATGTCCATATTAATGGGTTCTGGAGAGGGATTTTCTTTCTGTGGTGTACTGATTTGAGGTTCATTTGTGACTTTTTTCCTTCCTGTTGTTGGCTTTCTGCTTTGCTTTGTTCGTAGCATTCCGCTGGTGCCGGCGGGCATGACTCCTGGTTTTACTTGCTCAGGAATGTTTGTGGTTCCCTAGTGTTTGATTTGCCTTGGCTGTGGCTGGGTATCTTCTGGATTTTCTTATTTTTTTCTTTGTTGAATTTCTGCCTTTCTCATGGTGTGTCTCCAGTGTGTTTCAGGTTCCGAATTGAATTAGGGAAGATGAAGGGGTGGTTTGTAGTAAAAAAAAAAAAAATGGGGAAAAGGAATGAAATGGAGAATGAAGATGCAGAAAAGTAGGAAGGAAGGACCAAGAGAAAAGGTAGAGTAAAAGTAAAAATAAAATAAAAAATAATAAAATAAAAAAAGTAAAAAAAAAAGTAATAATAATAAAAAAAATAAAGTATTGGGGAGATGTGAACTTGGGGAGAGTTTTGTGGTCCTTTTGTTCTTAGGTTTTGGGGTTTCTGGGTGGGCCCCCTGCTGGGGTTCAACCTCTCCTTTCCAGTGTCAGATGTTGCCGTTGTCTTGCTGTCGCTGCTGTCATTCGTCGTTGCTAAGAGTCTTTCTATTCTTTTTCCCCCCACTTTGTTTTTTCTTTCCTCCAATGTTTGCCTGGGGCTATTCCTGCCCCTGGGGTTATGTCTGGTGGGGGTGGGGGTTGGGAGCTCCTGGTCTTAGTTTCTTTTCTGCTGCTTAGGCACTGCTACTCCACGAGGGCGTGCAGGTGTGGAGGCTGTGGGTGGCTGTTGGTCAGGGTTTCACCTCCCCTAGTTTCTGGGGGGCCAGTGTGCAGCCACCTAGAGGTTGGGGGTGGGGCCACGGGGGGTGCTGGGCCATGGTCACCGCCAGTGGTAGGTTCCTTTCTGCCGCCCTCCTGGTGCCAAGAGGCTGACACTTTGCAGAGTAGGGTTAGAGATAGTTCCAACAGGAGCCTGTACCCCAACAACAGGTATCGGAGGAATTGTGGGGACTATCAGTCAGTGGTTCTTCTTAGTAGTCATTCCCCTGCTCAAGTTACCTCCCATCAGATTGGAGGAAGGTCCTATTGATCAGTGATCATTTGCCTTTATCAGTCTTTTGGTTTCCTTAGTAACCAATACTGGGATCAAGTTACAGCCTACAGGCCGGGAGAGGTGGTCGCAGCAGGAGGTTTTCCTGCCTAGCAGGTTTCTCTGGCCAATTTATCACCTAGCAACCAGTGGGGGGATGCTTCTTGCTTGGAATTCCTCCCCTCTAAGATGTTACCTGGCCCCTCTAAGATGTTACCTGGCCCTGGGGGATGGGACGCAGCGACCCTCGCGCTTTCCTGCACTTCAGCGCTGCCGCGCAGGGAAGACAGAGGGGTTGTGGGGTGGGGGGGGGTTGGGGGTCGTGCTCCCCGTCAGCTGGCCAGAGCCCTCTGACCTCACCACAGTTTCTAACCTTGTATTCAGTGGTTCTCAGGGAAGCTGGTTCGCCCAACTCTCCTTGCTGTTGTTCCTCTGTGTGAGGTTCGATGTCTTTTCTCTTCTCTTTACTCTGACTCTTCGGTTTATTTTTAAGTCTAAAGCACCCTCGGGGTTGATTGTATTGTGTAGGGCATCCAGTTCTCCTCAAGTCAGCTCTCAAAGTTAGCGATATTTTTCTCCATAAATCGATTTTTTGGGGGGAGAGCCTGATCCTAGCATCTGTTCGCTGCCATGTTTTGGGGGCGTGTCCACATTTATTTCTAGGTGTTTTGATATGGGCCATTCTCGCAAATGTGAGGTAGTATCTTATTGTGGTTTTCATTTGCATTTCCCTGATGATAAGTGATATTGAACATTTTTTCATGCGCCTCTTGGCCATCTGTGTATTTTTTTTTTTTGAGAAATGTCTATTCAGCGCTTCTATTTTTTAAAATTGGGTTATTTGTTTTCTTTTTTTCAGCTGCATGAGTTATTTGTAGATCTTGGATATCATCAGTTCCTTGTCAGATGTATCATGTTCCATTCATCCTTCTATTCCATAGGGTCTTTTTGTTTTAATAATAGTTTCCTTCACTGTTCAAAGTTTTTTTGTTTTTTTTTTTTAGCTTGATGTAGTCCTGTTCCTTTATTTTTGCTTTTGTTTTCCTTGCCATTGGATTTGAGTTCCCTAAATCACCTCTGAATCCAATGTTGGATATTTTCCCCATATTTTCTTCTATGTATTTTAAGCGCTTGGGTCTTACATCCAAGTCTTTAATCCATTTTGAGTTGATTTTTGTGTATAGTATAAGAGAGTTGTCTGGTTTTATTTTTCTGCTTCTGGTTGTCCAGTTTTTCCAGCATTTGTTGAAGGGACTTTTCCTTCTCATTGTACACTCTTGGCTCCTTTGTTGTAAATTAATTATCTTTCCACATAAATTTGGGTTTATTTCTGGACTTTCAACTCTATTTCATTGGTCTTTGTGTTTGTTTTTATTTCGGTGACATACAGTTTTGATTATTGTAGACTTGTAATATAGTTTGAAGTCTGGAAGTATTCTTCTTTGTTGTCAAGATTGCTTTGTCAGTCTTGTAGTTCCATATAAATTTTGTGGTTCCAAATACATTTCAATAATGTTGTTCTATTTCTTGAAGAATTCCACTGAAGCTGTGATAAGGATTACATTGAATCTGTATATTACTTTGGACAGTGTAACAATGGTAATTTTCCAATCTATAAGCATTTATCTATGAGCATATATCTTTTCATTTCCTTGTGTTTTCTTCTATTTCTTTTAAAAATGTCTTACAGTTTTTATTGACTAGATCTTTCACCTCATTGGTTAAGATTATTTGTAGGTATTTAATACTTTTCGATGCTACTGTTAATGGGCTGCTTTCTTGATTTCTTTCTCTTCTAGTTTATTATTTACACATAAGAATGCACCAGACTTTTTAATATTTATTTTGTAGACTCTCATCTTACTGTACTGATTTATTGTTTCTAATCATTTTTGAGTGGAGTATTTAGGGTTTTCTATGTGTATTATCATGCCATCTGCAAATAGTGATGGTTTTACTTCTAACATTCCAGTTTGTATTTTATTTTCTATTTATATTTTTTCTTTTGTCCAATTGCTCTAGATAGGATTTTCAGTATTATGGTGAAGAGTAGTGGTGAGAATAAAGATCCTCGTTGTTTACTCTAATCTTAAAGGAAAGGCTTTCAGTTTCCTTCATTGAGTATGTGAATTTGATCCTTGTTGTTTACCTAATCTTAAAGGAAAGGCTTTCAGTTTCTTCCATTGAGTATGATGCTAGCTGTAGATTTGACATATCCTTTCTACCCCATTTTACTAAGAGTTTTTATCATAAATGGATGTTGAATGTTAGCAAATGCCTTCAATTCATTAGTAGAAATGATCATCTGATTTTTGTCATTCCTTTTGTTGATACTGTGAATTAAATTGATTGATTGCATGTGTTGATTCATTCTTGCATCCTAGGAATAGATTCCACTTGCTCATAATGTATGATTGTTTAAATGTATTGTTGAATTTGGTTTGCTTAGATTTTGCTGAGGATTTTTACATTGTGTTCATCAGGGGTATTGATCTGTAGTTTTCTTTAATTGTGATATCTTTGTCTATTTTTGGTATCAGAGTTATGTTGGCCTCATAAAATGTGTTTGGAAACTTTCCCTTTCCTTCAATTTCTTGGTAAGAGTTTGAGAAGATTAGGTATTAATACCTTTTGAAGGTTTTATAGTACATGCTAATAAAACCTCTGCTTGTGGTTTTTGTTTTTTTGGGAGACTTTGGATTGTATTTTCAATTTCCTTGCTTGTAATTGGTCTGGTTAGGTTTTTTATTTCTTCCTGATTGTGTGCTTGAAGAGTTTGTCCATTTCCTCCAAATTTTCCAATTTGTTATAATAAAGACATTTATAGTTGTCTCTTATGATCTGCATTTCTGAGTTGTCTGTAGTAACATCTCTTTCTTTTTGATTATATTGAGTTTTTCCTCCTTTTTTTCTTAGATGAGTCTATCTAGAAAAGTGTCTATTTTGTTTATTTTTTTCAAAGTACCAGTTTTTGCTTTCATTGATCTTTTAAACTGTTTTTCTGATTCTGTTTCATTTATTTCCAGCCTAATTTTTAAAATTTCCTTCTTCCTACTGGTTTTTAGCTTTATTTGTTCCTTTTTTCTAGTTTTTTTAAAGGTGTAATGTTAGATTACTTATTTGAATCCTTCATCATTCTTGATGTGGGCCTGTATTGCTTAATACTGCTTTTGCTGCTTCCCATAAGTTCCAGTAGGTCTTGTCTTCATTTTCATTTGTTTTCAGGTATTTTAAAATTTATCCTTTGACTTTCTCATTAACCTAATTGTAATCATAAAGTTGCATATTGTTCAGTTTCCACCTATTAGAATGTTTTTCTGCTTTCTTTTGTGTGGCTGATTTCTAATTTAATACCATTGTGATCAGAAAACACAGTTGACAAGATTTCAATCTTGGGTATCCCTGGTGGTGCAGGGGTTAAAGTCTCAGTGCTATCAAGCTATCAACAGCCACTGCAGCACAAGTTCAATCCCCAGCCAGGGAGCTAACCCACATGGTGCAGCAGATCTTTCCTGTCTTTCCCACTGTGCCCTCAGTTCTTGTATGCATTCATAAATAAAAATAAATCTTAAAAAAAATTTCAGTCTTCATGAATTGACACTTGTTTCGTGACCCAAAATGTGGTCTGTCCTGGGTAATGTTCCATGTGTACTTGAGAAGAATATGTACTCAAACTTTTTGTGTGTGGAGTGCCCTATAAATATCTAGTAGACCAAACTTGTGTAATTCCTCATTAAGGCTATTATTTTTCCTGTTGATTTTCTGCCTGGTTGATCTGTCCATTGTTGTAAGGATTTTTTGAAGTCCCCTACCACTATTATGTTGTTTTTCTAAAAACAATGTCTGTTTTAGATTTGTCAGTAGTTATATATTTTGGTGTTCTTTCATTTTGTGCATTTATTATTATTATTATTATTATTATTATTATTATTATTATTATTATTATTATATCTTCCTGATGTATTGATCTCTTAATCATTTTATAATGTCCATCTCTTATTTTGTTACTTTTTTTTAACTGGGAGTTTATTTTATCTGGTGTAAGTATGGCAGTTCCTACATTATTTTGTGGTCTCTTTGCCTCATAGAATTGTTTTCTAGCCATTTACTTTGACCCTGTATTTATTGCTGGAGTTCAGGTGGGTCCCCTGGAAGCAGAAGAAAGTTGCATTTTATTTTCTAATCAAACTACCCACTATCTGCCTTTTAATTGATGAGCTCAGTTCACATATTTAGAGTGATTATTGGTATATGGAAATTTGCTACTGCCATTTTATCTTTAGTTTTCTGGTTCTATTTCTTCCCTCATTTAATTTTTTCTGGTGGATTTTCTTCATTTCAGATAAGAGAGCTCCTTTAAATATTTCTTGTAGGTGAGGCCAAGTGTTTGCAAACTTCAGCTTTTGTTTGTTTGGGAAGACATTTATTTCTCTCTTGTATCTAAAACGGAGATTTGCAGGATATAGTATTCTTGGCTGACAGTTTTTAGATTTGAGTAGTTTGAATAGCTCATTTCATTCTCTCTTTGTCTGTAGAGTTTCTGCTGAGACGTCTGATAGGACTATATTTATATACTGCCTGCTTCCCTCCCTGCCCCCATGAACTTCACTATTCTTTCTTTTTCTTGCTGATTTCCCTGCTATGTATCTCGGTGTAGGTTTCGTTGCATTCAAGTAACTAGGTATTCATTTAGCTTCATGAACTTGCATATTCAATTCCTTTTACAGTTGTAGGAAGTTTTTCTTTCTTTCTTTTTTTAGGAAGTTTTTCTTTTTTTATTTCCTAGAACAGAGTCTCTGCTCCCCTCTGTCTCTTTTCCCCTTTTGGAATACCCAGTATTTGTGTGTGTGTGTGTGTGTGTGTGTGTGTGTGTGTGTGTGTGTGAGAAAGAGAGAGAGAGAGAGAGAGAGAGAGAAGAAAAGTAAAGTACTAGTTTATTAAACAAAACAAATGACTGTAGACTTCACTACAGGAATCATTTAACATCATAAGCTCCTTCATAAAGATGCTTCAAAATTGTACTTAGTACAGCAGAATGAACACAGACACACACAGGGCATGAGCAATAGTTTAGTCAGCGGTCTTAGAGATAGGAGGATGTGAACTGGGACATGTTTCCCTTGAGAGATATTCCATTACCATTTATTGTGACTCCAAGTGAAGGTCATTGGCATAGGTGATCAACATTGTCACAGTCCCTTGAGGGATGCTTCTGTGACATCTGTCAAAACCAGAAGGAAAATTGAAAACTCTTGTGAAATCTCTGTCTCAGATTCTGGGATGTGCTGATCACTCTACTGAGAAGCTTCAAGCTTCTGTGTGTAGCTTCTAACATATCAGTCAAGGGGTTTCCAGTCAAGAATTGTCTATTAATAAACTTACTTAATGATAGAGTCCAACCAGAAGCTTTCCTTCACTGAAGGAGAGCAGGGCCCTTGGAGCAGAGTCCAGGCATTTCCACTCCTCCTGAGAGAATTCTAAGTCCACATACTAGAATGTCAACTGTCCCTTATGGAGGAGAAAAGTGCATCTCAGCTACTCTAGAGAAGAGGACCTGTCCCAGATCCAACAGCTAAAAATTAACACAGCCATCACGTGAACTGAGGTGGTCAGATTTGGAAACTGAACCTGAGAAAGAGCCATGTCTGACTCCTCCCTCCACCCCCCCGCCTTCTTCTAGGCTTCTTCCTCAGGCAACATAAGTCTTTAGAAAGTAATAGCTTGGCTGTGTGACCTTTGGTCTATGATCTCCTCTTTCAGTCTCTATGTTGGCTTTCTTAATGGCATCAGATATTTATCTAAGTGTCTCCATTTTTTTTTAAATCTCCTTTCTCTGTTTTTCTTCTACCTGGGTCTTTAATGCATAACTGTTTTTGAGGTCACTGATTCAATCCTCCATTTGATCAATTCTTCCATAGCTTTCTTTAGAGTTCTTGATCTCATTTATTGGACTCTTTACCTTATGAATTTTCATTATTTTCTTATTTAAAGTTTCATATTTTACCCTCTGTTCATTGATGTTATTTCTGAGCTCATTATTTGTTTTTCTGAATTTTGTTGTATCTCTTCAATCAGCTTGTCTGAGTTTTGTTGTATTTCTTTCACTTGCCTTTCTGAGTTCTCTTTTATCTTTGATTTTCTATTTTAGCAGTTCTAAGCTATCTATCTTATGGGATATATAATCTTCTATCTTTTAGTGTTTGGATTCTGGAGAGTTGGTTTCACCTTGGGATGCCGAACTCTCTTGCAGTTCTGTACTTCCATGTGTTTGGTTTTTTTTGGCTGCCTATTTTGCTATTTCACTGTTATTTTTAATATCTTTATTATTTATTTATATATTTATGTATATATTTACTTAGTTATGTCTTTGCTGGCTTCTGTATGTATTCAGATGTGTTTTATAGGCTTAGTGCACAGGGCTGGGAGGGTCTTGGGGCATCCAGATATTAAAGTGGATGTGTTGGGGTGAGACTGACTCATGTTTGTGTCACCCTTGACAACCCTCCTTTCTGGGGTTTGGGATGAAACACTTGGAGTCCTTGTGCTCTCAGGCTGCTTCACGAAGTAAGTAGCTATCCCAGGAGGTGGGAAGGGGGGAGTATAGACTAGAATCCCTGCTCTGCTCTTATTTTTGTTTGGGGACCCGGTCTGTCTGGAGCTTCTCCAAAGGGTTTCCCCTCTTTAGGGAGTATGCCTCCACACAACCTTTGCTTCCCTCACCCTATGGCCCAGGTCTACTTCTGAATATATATGACTTTACCCTTTATCTTTAACAGGAGAGGTGGCCACATCTATGTTATAACCCAGAACTGAATCACTTGCCTAATTTAGCATTTAGCATGTAAAAATAAAAAGTAGGTATTGTATCCACCTAGTTGGACTATAGAACCCATGCTCTTCACCACTCTCTTCAATCGTCTCCCCCAAGGGAAGAAAGGCTTCTAGAAAGGGACATTGGAAGTGAGGACAGCCACTTGAGCAGAACTGCCTCATTGTCCTACTGTGTTTATAGACAAGGTCAGAGGTAGGGGTGAGGGAGTGACCCTGAGTTAGCTGGGCTTAGTTCTGCTTACCAAGGAATACCTCGATGCCTCCTTGTATCTCTCCAGGTACAGCATAGCATTAATGATGGCTTCACCTTCATAGAGAGAGGAGACCAACACCCTCAGGGATAAAGGGGACACAGAAATCAGGGTGCTCCTGGCGCACAGCCCAGGGGAGAGCCACAGAAACACACGATGGCTTTATAGCAGAAGCAGACTGAAGCCTCTGCCTGCTGCTTGCATGTCTGCTACTTGTTCTTTCCTGAATTTTATGAAGATTGAGAAACACAGCTCACACTAAGTCCTTTTCCTAGTCTTTACAAGAGAAAAGTAATTGTCTCTTGCTTAACAGAGTTATGATGATGATTAAGTTTATTGCTTAGTGTGTGGGTTGTAGATTAGAGAGAAATAGCCACCAGATGGGATGATAGTAGGATGAGACAAGAAATGAAGATGGTTGATATCAGCTGGTATTGATTATATATTTGTAATTTTTTCCTTTTTGATTGTTAAAAAGAACAAACCATCAAACGCCCCGCCCACCAAAAAAGGTATTCCACAATGTTTATTGCAGCATTCCTTGCAATAGCTAGGACATGGAAGCAACCTAAGTGCTCTCTGATAAGGGATTGGAATGGGAAGCTATGGAATAGCAACACAACGGAATGCTATTCAACCATAAGGAAAGACAATAGGTTACCATTTACAGCAAAATGGAATTGCTAGAGGAATTATGTGTACTAAAACAAGTCAGAATACCAAAGACAAATATTGGATATTTACATAGTGATTGATTGCACAAAATAAAGTTCTTATAAAAATTTGTGGACAGAACTGAGGTTCCTTCAATCAAGGGGTGGGAAAGGGAAGAAGGGCCAAAAAGATAAAAGGGATTGTAATGGGAAAAAAACAGAACAATTAATGCACATGGTTATATATTAACCAGTACAAGATGGTACATAATAGTTAAGGTCTCTCCCCGGTCCTGAACCAAATTCACACTTCCTCTTTTTTTAAGATTTATCTTTACTTATTTATGCACACAGTAACTGGGGTGCAGGCCACAGGTGTGAGAGATGAGAGGATTCACCAGAGACAGAGCGGGGAACAGAACAGTCAGATCGAGTGAAATACACTGCTGAGGGGAGCAGCTGGTGAGACAGGAGAGGTCTGCTGCACCCGATGGGTCAGCTCCCTGGCCGGGGATCAAACTCTTACTGCAGTGGCTGGAGATAGCCTGATAGAACTGAGACCCCCGTGCCACACTTGCTTTCTTGAAAGGTAAACACTATTAACTGTTTCTTCTAAAAATTACACACACGCACATACATATACACTTACACACATATATCTTTTGGTAACATGGTGGCATACTCTCTACATTATTCCATGCCTAGCTTTTCCCACTGAATAATCTCTACTGGAGATTTTTTCCCTATCAGTATTTTTTAAAATGGCTGTTAGTCCATAGTCATACCTTCTGTTGACATCCACTGTTAGGGCTGACTGAGTGTTTACATAGATTATCTCTCAGGACTGACTCCTAGCAGCCACTGGAGGTATCAGAAGGGCCACAGGGGTGCCTGGAACCCCCAGGGACTCATGGAAATTGGGACTTAAATAGGAGTCCTGTGCTTCTGGTGTGGGGGTGTGCCCAGATTATGCCTGAATTCCTTTCATTTTGTGCATAACCACACATGGAGGTAAAGTGTTTGAAGCACTAAAAAAATCACTACTCTGCGTCCCAGGAAGTCACTCAAAAAGGAGCAAGAGGAAAGAGAATAATGGAAGTTTAGAGCTAGAATGGGCCCCAGGGAGTGAGGATTCATCTTTCCTTTTACATATGAAGACCCGGGGCCAAGACATGGAAGAGTTCTTGCACGCCATGCAATTAGGTCATTTTCTTGCTGGGGAGGGGAGGAAAAGAAGACTCTTGATTTTTCCAGTCCCTCTTGTTTTCAACAGCTAGAATAGGGTGTGGACAGGCAAATAGACCGAGAAGCCCAAACACCCTTGAGAAATGAGAAGACTCTGTTCTAAGTGCCGGAGTGGCTCTTCTGAGAGAAGTCTCCCTCCAGGGCATGGTGAGCACACAGCCTCGAGCAGCATAGGCCGGATGCCATGCCTGCGTCCTGCACCTCCATTTACTAAACATCTAATATTCACATGGTCCGTGGCCAGGCCCTGTGGGGCTGGAGCAGCATATGCTGAAGAGTCTGTCCCCAAGCCATGAGGACTGTGGAGGCACGTGATTATAGAAGCCACTTTTGGTCAAATTTACCATGCAAACAGGTGCAACCAAGTACAACGCTGTTCTCCGTAGCCATAGTTTTGACTTGGTTCTCTCCATCGGCCCCTTCCGTGAAGGTCCATTGGCAACACCGTGAATGGATACCAGCGTGCGTTTATTTCTACGTGCTGGGAGAAACTGTTATTCAAGCTGAGAAAGTAGGCCAGTGGTTGTTTCTAAAACTGACAGATGCTCTTTTGGTTTATTTCCTTATCTTTGAAGTCGATTAATACCCAGCTGTGAATTGGTGGTGGGCTGCCCAAGGGGAATACAAAATGTAAAAGACATAAATAACAATAAAAAAAAATAAATAAAAAAAAATAAAAATTGAATAAATAAACTAGTGAACCATAAAAAAAAAAAAAAAAGGTGCAGCAGGAGCCCTCTGAGCCTTGAATCAGATGCTTGTGCCTCTTCTGATTCAGCTCTGGGTGTTGGAAAGCCTGCAAAGGGACAGTCGGGAGGCAGCACGAGAGACTTCCATATTAATGTGTTAGTAAACCCCTTCTTTCCATTTTCTCTTGCAGCCCCGAAATGGCCCAGAAATGGGAAGCAGGGATAAGGAACTCCTTACTAGATTAGAAATGCAGGGCTGTTACACAGCTCAAGTCACTGATGTTTACTCTTTTGCTCTAACCATTTCCTCTTCTGTGCTGCTTCAACTTTGGACAAGGACAATTTGAAATTGTTTCTGTTGCTTTGGGACACTAGTTTTGGGACTTTAAATGATTCCAAGTAGGACGAAAGCTTGGAGAACCCTCTGGAAACAACAGAACAGCAGAGGAGAAGGGTTTAAGGGAGAACTGAATGCTGCCTGGTGTTGCGCTAATCCCACCTATTGTCCTATCCTCTTTTGTTTGATGCTTATCTATTTCACAAAGTCCTTTTCTGGGCTGAGGAACATCGTTTGCTTATTTGTTGAGTCCTAAGAGGTATTACTGAAAGCCGTTCATTGTATTACAATGAGATGGTGGCTGTAGATTTCATTATGCTTCCCTTTATTGCAGCTGTTGGTTTGACCCTGTGCCAGGTGCTTAAAACAATTGTGGTTTTGCAGATGGTAAGTGAGTGGGGACAAGGAGAAGGATTGTCACTGCCCAGGTCAAAATTTTTAATAGTTTGGGGTCTCACCAAAGCAAATTACTAGAGGATTTCCTCTTTACTTCATTTTCGTTTAGAAAAAGAACTTTCCATGATAATTATCTTTTGTAGAATTCCTTTAAAATTTTCCCATTAAAAATAGACTTAGATACAAATGATATTTTTGTTTCACTTAAAAAATAAAGATGAAATGCTAATGGAAGGTGTTTGTCATTAATAAGATATACCAGACTTGACTAGCTATAAAAATAAAATTTGGGATGCATGATGAATGCATGCTGTTTTTATTTGTATGCCATTACAGCCATTTGTGGTTGTGAAATAGTTCAAATCATTGAATGTCCTCACTGAATTTTTAGGAATGTGTGCGCTGAGACAGCTAAATTAGATTGCATTTTTCTTGGCTTCTTGCATTGGCTTTAAATCAGAGAATATTCACTTTAATATCTGAGTCAAAAATTATTTCCAAACATAATACTGCAGGTGTTCTTTCATGGAATATAAATATCTTGTGTATTTCCTTAGTACTTTGCTTTCTACTCTCTCTTTTTATCTTATGCTGAAGTATATAGTAAGTTTTCCTGCAAGATTTTTATAATGTATGTCATGTGATGAATCTCATACCACTTTAACCATGGGAGTGTTAGGAATCAAGGTTAGGAATCAAGGAATTATCTGGAACTTGCTGCTTCTGAATTGTCCCTCCAAGTGATATACTATTTCAATTACATTAGGAAATTATGTTTTTGTGTTGATTAAAAACATCTTTATTTTTTTTGAAGTATATTTGTTATAGCTTAAAGTATATTTAGGTTGAGTAATTGTCAAGTTGTTCCCATTTCACCAACTCCTCTTTGGTGAGCTTTTGGAGGAACAGGACATGTGTATGAGACAAAACTGGACTTTAGTCATGACACTGTCTTTTATCTGCTCGGTGACCTTGAGTGAGTTAGCCAGTCTCTTAGGGGTTCTGTTTCTCTTCTGTAACATGGTAATTAGTGACCTAACTCAGCAGCTGTGATGTACAGATGAGCTAGAGCACTCATGTCACCAGGCACGGCCCCTGGTCCACTGTCAGGACAGCTTGCCTATCCGTGGGCCCAGCGGCCTGGAAGGAAATCTGAGCAGGCCAGTGGAGCAATATAGCTTTGCCTCATTTCTTGCCTCATGTAGATTCTTCCTTCACCTCCAACTTCATCTTTTAAAAATTTAATAAAATATAAATAAAATTTACCATTTTAGTCACTTTTAAGTATACAGGTCACTCACATTAAATATACTTATATATTTTTGGTCAATATCATACTTGTTTGTACTGAGTATATTTTTATCATTCCAAAGGGAAACTCCTAATTCATTGAAGAATAACCCCTCTATTCCCTCCTCCCCCCAACTCTTGGTCATGGCTTTTCTACTTTTTACATCTATGAATTTGATGATTCTTGGTACTTCATTTAAGTGGACTCATACAGTATTTTGTCTACCTAATTGATTCAAGGTGCATCCATCTTTTAGCTTGTACCGGGATTCCATTCCTTTTTAAAGGCTGAATTTCCATTTTGTGTAGACACTATATTTTGTTTATTCACTTACCTTTCAATGAACTTTGGGTTGCTTTTACCTGTTGGCTAGTATAATAATATGGCTATGTGCATGGGTGTACAAAGATCTGTTTGAATCTTTGCTTTCAGTTCTTGGGGGACATATCTCTATAGATATGGAATTTCTGGGTCATATGGTTTCCAACTTCATTTAAATGTGACTCCTAAAAGTCAGTATCGCTGTTGCAATAGTCTGTTAGGTAGTTGCTTGTTGGTGCACTATTGAAATCTCAGAGACAGCATGTTTAAAATCATGCCTCACCTTTCTACCCCATCCAAATAAGGTCCTTTTCATAATTAATGATGAGGAAAATTTTCAAGACAGCTGGCATAAACTACCAGAATCTTTGACTTCCTCCCCTTCTTTCTTCTAGATCCAAACATTTGGCAAAGCTGTTCCAGGCTCCTTCACATTTTCTTTTTGTCTCATCTCCTTTACTACCCAGAGATGATTTAGTGTGATTTTTCCCCCCCTTGGCTTAATTTTGAGTGCTGCTTCTAATCTCTCATTTTTTAATGAAAATCATATACTTCAATTTTTATTAAAAATCACTTGAGTTCTAATTTCTGCAACAAATTCCCTGCCACTCTTCCTTTTCTTTTTTTGCTAGTGGCCTCCAACATCTCTGTTTGGACCACTCTTCACTTCTCCCCGACAATTCCCAAACACTTTACTTTGGCCACAGTAAATCAATGTGTGTGATGCTATTCAAGTTAAAGCATGTCTCATGAGCCAGGAATTGGAGTGGATGTAGATAAAGCAGGAAATCAATATCTTCTTCAGAGTATGAAGAAAGGTAAGACTTCTAGTCCTCTGTCCAATCACCTCCAGGAGAGGTGGAGCCTCATTTCATCCCCCTGATGTAATCAAACTTTATTGCCCCAAGCATTCAATATTGATTTGATCTTAGTATTTATCTGGCATATATGTTCAATAAAAGACAGTAAGACTGGTTCTATTACTTGCTCACTTTTTACTTTCTTATGCATGAGTTCTCTAAGAAGAAGAAAGCTTAGTGGTTAACTAGTTGCAGAGTATCCTTCTGTTGTTGCCTCTGGAAAGTAGATGTAGTTCCTGGAAGGCCCTCTAAAAAGATTGAGCCTTCCCTGTATGAAGGAAGTTATATCTCCGGAATGGGAGAGACTTTGCTTCAAACCCCATCTCTACTGCAAACTGTCTAACTGTTACCATGATCTCTATCATTTCCTATATCATGTCATATCTATACCATAGCTCTATCTGTAAAATAGAGATTAATATAATTCCGTCCTCTTATGTTTTGGGGGCTAAATAATATACACAGATAGCACAGTGCCTGGCACATCAGGTTCAGCACCTAAGAGGCTCATTTTTCATAGTAGAGAGAACATTTGGTGGGATGATACCATGCAATTGCCTCCCAGACAGGAATTGAGCACAAGTGTGAAGTGAACAGGCTGAGGAGAAATATCAGCTGGAGATGCCCACTCAGGTGAGGCGGTTGTTAGTTACCGTAACAGTGCTTTGAAAATTCAGAATCAGGGCCTCCCTGGTGGCCTAGGGTTAAGGCTCACTGCTACCACCTCGACAACCCACCGTGATGGTCTAAGTTCGATCCCCAGCCAGGGAGCTGACCCATATGGCTCAGCGGACCTTTCCTGTCTCACCCGCTGTTCCCCTTAGCAGTGCATTTCAGTAAATCTGCCTGCTCTGCTCTCCACTCTGTCTTTAGTGAACCCTCTCACCCCAGACCTGTGGCCTACACCCCAGTTCTTCTATGCAAAAATAAAAATTCTAAAAAAAAATCACGATCAGTTTCTAATCATTTCCCAATGGTAAGCCTCAAAACTCTGTTTTGACATTTTTTTCTGTACCTTAACTTTAAAAGAAGATTAATATTTCATTGATAAGACAAAAAAGATTGTATTTCCTTTTGGTCAAATATGTATAGGATTCTGTGATTACATTTCAAATTTAAAATGTATTTGGCATGATAAATACATATTGATACAGTAGAAAGAAACACTGATTTTTGATATCTCATTTGGTACATCAAATTATTTGTGTACAGTTCCTGGATATTTCAAGTAATAAGTGCTGGCTAATTCTATGTAAATATTCAATGAGACCCTTTAATAAAGAGATTGCAAAGCTAGTCAAGCTTTTCAGATGTTAGTTAAATTTGTGAATTAATCAGGTATAAAAGAATAGGACTTTGAAAATAAATGTTCTGTTGGAACCTCCAATGAAGCTTTTAGATAGGATTAGCTAAAATTGGCTTTTATTTCATTTGTGGGTGCTCAGACATTGGAGAGTTAATTTATCTTTAATTTAAAAATTCATTTTCATTTTAAAGATTTATTTATTTATACATATAAGCTGGGGTTCAAGCCAGAGGTGTGGGGCGGTGAGAGGGTTCACCAGAGACAGAGCAGGGAGCAGAACAGGCAGATCAACGGAAATACACTGTTGAGGGGAGCAGCGAGCGAGGCAGGAGAGGTCTGCTGCGCCATGTGGGAATCTTCCTAGCTGGGGTATCGAACTTACCCCACAGCCTCCAACAGCTCCACAGCGCTGCGCTTAGCCCATTTCACCACCAGTGAGGCCCCATTTTCATTTTCATGTCTTAAAAATATCAACAGTTAGCTAAATATTCAGATCTCTTGGTAAAAACTGTGAAGTGTTTATTTCCTACTGATGCAAAACCTCCTTGTTTCATCTTGCCTTTTTGTCTAACTCCTTGATTTTAATGCATTTTCCCTCTCAGAGTCCTGTGTATTTCTTTGTTGAATTCATATATTTAAAAAATCACAAAATATGAGTGGAGATAATATATATTGAAGTTTTTCTGCTCATGACTTAAATCTCTGAGTGTGCCTCTGTGTTTTGCAGGCTTCTGGAATGCTTTGCACTGCATCAACTAGAAATCATAGTTAGCAAGCACAATTCAGGCAAAAGTCAGAAAGTAGTAAAGAAAAAAAAAACTACAGCACATTTATACCAAAGAAGAACACTAGTGAGACAAATTGCTATTCAGATTTATGTGATTTTATGGAAACAAATATTAACATCTCTATCTTCAACTGCTAAGCCCCTGGTCTTGCATTTTGTACTTTTGCTTCATTTGCTGAGCAGTCCATTTATTTTATGTGTAGGAAACCCTTCGGTCAAGATGTGCTCTTCCTTTACTAACACTTTGATGTTGTTAATTCATTTATGAGACTTGTAACTTTCTATGGGAAATAATAAAATAGGCCCACGATAATCATATTTAACACGATTCTTCAGCTGTTGAAAAGAGGGGAAGATGAATGGAGGAACTTGTCAATGACTTTGTAGACTGGAACTTCAGAAAATCATAAAGTATAAATTCAATGGGTGTTAAAACTATGGAAAAAAACCATGGTTTGTAAAATGAACTGTATTAAAAATGGAGATAGAAATAAAATGTTAGAGGAAAAAAATGAACATTTTAATTCAGGACGGCTTGTCTGTGAAACACAAGCTTTGAAGTAATGAGAATATGTGGATTTTTATTTGAAGACAATCATAAAATACACTTGTATTTGAAAACCAGCAGGGCAATTAAAATAGAAATAGAGTGGAAATAATTCATGGTTAATACTAGGTCTTGTCTCACTTCCTGGCTGATGTCAGCCCCCCAGACTCAGGCTGACCTCGCTCTCCCTCTGCTGCTTGTGTGCTCCTCTTGCCACCCGCAGGACCACGCCTTGTTCTGACAACCTCAGTTTTGGGGTCTGGCAAGAAAGTGGACATCACTTTGTTGGGGTCCTCATCTTCTCAGTCATTGTTTCCTTATAGAACTTCAGTTGGCCACCTCAGGAGGTCTGGGTTCCACAGACAGAGCTAGGGTGCGAGAGAAGGGCGCACCCCTTTACCCTTAAGCAATTTCATGTTGTTCAGATAAGAGATATTTGTTGCATTTTACTGTGTACTGAGAATACGCTGCGCATAGGATAAAGGGGGATCAAGAAGACAGACTTGGTTCATCCCTAGCCAAACCAAGTGAGCTGGGGTTGGAGGCAAGCAATTCAAGTCCATGGAGCTTGCACTATGACTGGACAAGAACTAAGCCTCATTGGAGGGACAGGAAAGATTTTGCAGAGGAATTGCTATCCTAATCGACACACCTGAAAGATGAGTAGGAGTCACTTGGGCCAAGAGTAGGGAAAGCATGTTTGCACAAGAAGAAAATCATGTGCAGGGCCTCCCCGGTGGCGCAGCGGTTGAGCACTGTGCTGTGGAGCTGTCGACAGTGCGCGGTACGGGTTCGACGCCCAGCCCGGGAGAATCCCACATGGCGCGGCAGACCTCTCCTGCCTTGCCCGCTGCTCCCCTCAGCAGTGTGTTTCTGATCTGCCTGTTCTGCTCCCCACTCTGTCTCTGGTGAACCCTCTCGCCGCCCCCCGCCTCTGGCCTGTACCCCAGCTTGTATAAATAAATCTTCAAAAAAAAGAAAATCGTGCAAAGTCCTGGGGTGAGGCGGAGATGCCCATTTGAAGAGGGAGGCTGGCTGGACATGGCTGGGAGTCAGAGTGGAGAGGCAAGGCTGGAAAGGAGCGAACAACAGATCCTTGGCAGCTTTGTGAGCTGTCTGAAGGCATTTAGACTTGATCCTTAAAGCTTAGGAGTCTCAGACGACTAAGACAGGTAGTGAGCTGATGTTGGAGGCTTTTAGAAAAATCATGCTGCCAACATGGTGGGGCATGATTGGTGGGGAGGAAAGGGATTGCTTAGTGGACTTCTGCCAAAACCTGGGTGGGAGCTGGTGGAGATTGTGGTAGTGCCAGTGTGCCCGGAGAGATTGATTTTGCTGTGAAAAACATAATTGATTTAATGGGGGTGTGTGTGTGTGTGTGTGTCTGTGTGTGTGTAGGGTTGGGTGAAGAAGATTCTAGAGAGAACCATTTCTCAGGGGTGTAGTAGTGGATAAGAGCAGAGTGATGAGGAGAGAAGACAGTCATGCTTGGAACACGTGCAACGTGAAGAGGTCAAGTGAGAGTCAAGTGCAGCTGGACATTGGACAGGTCGCTCTGCGAAGGTGAAGCTCAGTCACGAGAGCTGGTCTGAGGCGACAGCCAGAATGTACTGAGGAAGTGCATGACAAAGGGAAGGAGGCACACTAATAACACTGGTCAACACTGAGATTGTTACTGACTTAAAAAGGCTCTGATCTGTAGTATCTTGGTGTGCTGAACATGAATATAACCCTGAAAATTTTTTATTAGCTCTCGTTTTGATGAAATTTCATATAATTCATTTTATACTTCACCATGTAAATGTATCCAGTAGGACTGCAACAACATCCTAAATCAGCCTAGAATGATGTAATATTGCATCGCATTGCATAATACCATCATGCACACATCATCCAGAGTTCATGGCATCATTTTCTGATGAAATGCAATACTACTGCCAGGGAGCTGCTGAAGTAAGCTGACGTCAGCAATGTACTAGACAAAGCCCTGTCAGAAAGGTTGAGCACTGAAAATATTTCAGACTTTGTGCGAGACAGTTGAAGCTACTGTTCCATAGAACTGTTATTATTTTATCCATTTAGGCACAATACAGGACAGTAATGCCTCGAAAGTGCATTAACAGCATGGACAGTTTCTGCTCTATCTGTGGGGAAGTGACATTTGCCAACCAGAAGAAAAGTATCACTTCTCAAGTGAAGAAGGCTTATTATCTTTACTTCGGATGCAAGGTTGGTGACCAAGACAAGCCTTGGGCCCCGCATATATGCTGTGCTACATGGACAACACAGCTTTCACAGCGGTTGAATGGCAAAAGACTGTCAATGCCATTTGTAGTCCCCATGGTGTGGAGAGAGTCAAGCAACCACATAAAAGACTGTTCCTTCTGCTTGATTCCGGCGGAATAACAAAGCCAAAGAAGTTGAGAATAGTCTACGGGAACATTCCATCTGCATTGAAACCAGTTCCACATGGTGAGGGACTTCCTATTCCAGAACCTCCAGCAGAATATTCTCTTGATTCATCTGATGAGGACAAGGGTGAGCCAACCTGTTCTTATCCTGTTCCATCAGCATGCAGTGATCCAGATTTTCACTGTGGTGCATCATCAACCCCACACAGACTAACACAGGAAGAACTCAATGACCTGGTTCGTGATTTGGACTTATCCAAGAACAAGGCAGAATTGCTAGGATCAAGACTCCAACAATGGAATCTTCTAGTAGATGATGTCACAGTTACTTTGTATCCAAAGCGAAGCAAAGATTAAGGAGGGAGTTTTTGTGGGTCCTCAGATTTGAGAGCTCTTCAAAGATGATTGGTTCACCAACTTGCTGCAGGGTGATGCAAAACAAGCATGGAATGCTTTTCATCTAGCGTCTACAAACTTTCTTGGGAATGTAAGGGCAGAAAACTACAAGGAATGAGTAGAAGACATGCCGATGCAGTATCAGAAACTTGGCTGTAATATGTCTTTAAAGATCCACTTCCTTCATTCCCATCTGGATTTTTTTCCCTGAAAACTGTGGTATGCTTAGTGATGAACCTGGTGAACGTTTTCATCAAGATAACGCATCAATGGAACAAAGATACCAGGGAAAATGGCCTGCTACAATGCTGGCTGACTACTGCTGGACACTCCCCGGAGATGCTCCTGAACAGCTGTACAAGAGACAAATGAAGAAATTTAAGAAGTAGTCTATGACTTGATTTTTTACAGGTATTAACCATAGGCCTCTTACTATTGGCATGCATTTCGTGATGTAAACATCAATTTATTGCAGATTGCAAAAAAAAAAATAGAGCCAAAATTAGAATTTGACTGTCATATTCGTGTTGAGCACATACAAATTGATAGGAAATGACTAATTTTATTTCAGTAACATGACTTTTGTAAAAATTTGTTGACCAGTGTAATTTCCTCTCATGCTACCACTGGTTTCTGCTGGTTTCTCTTTCTTACGCTTTACTGAGATACTGTTGACACGTGTGTCAGCTTTTTAAAATGCATATCGTGATGACTTGATAGACATAAAAGGTAAAAGATTGAGTTAATGAACACATCGATTACCTCATATTGATGCTGTTTGTTAGCTTTGGGAGAGAACATTTAAGTTCTACTCTTTTAGCAAATTTCAATGATATAAAACAGTGTTGTCAAGAAGAATCAATATGTTGTTCATATCCTCACACCTCATTCATCTTATATTGGGAGTTGTATACCCTCTGCCAACCTTCTCCTATTTCCTCTGCTCGCCAATCCTGGGCATCACTTTTCTACTCTGTTTCTATGAGTTTAACAATTTCTGTTTTAAGATTCCACATATAAGTGATACCTTAGAGTATTTGTCTTTCTCAGTTTGGCTTTTTTCATTGAGCATAATGTCCTCATGTTCATCCGTGCTTTCTCAAATGACAGTTTTTTTCTTTTTTAAAGCTTAATAATATTCCATTGTATGTATTTGTGTACACACACGCACACACCCACTCCCACATCTTCTTTATCCAGTCATCTGTCAGTGGGCAATTAGGTTGTTTCCATGCCTCAGCTGCTGTAAATGTGGAAGTGCAGATATCTCTTTGATTTCCTTTGGATGATACCCAGGAGTGAAATTCCTGGATCATATGGTAGTTAGAGTTTTAATTTCCCAGAGAACCCCCATGCTGGCTTCAGTGTGATGGCAACAATTTATATCCCCACCAGCAGAGCATTGAAGTTCCTGTTCTTCCCCATCCTCACCTGGTCATTTTTATATCTCTTCTGAATCTCTGAATATAGCTTATTTTTGCAGCTGACAGCTAGAAATTTTCTGTGTGGTGATAACGAAAAAAAAAAACATGTCAATGGAAAAGAGAAAAGAAGTTGAAAAGGGAAACTGAAAGTAAAATAAAGAGTCCAAGAGGAGTATGGGGAAGAGCTGTGTGAGAGGCCTTCTTCTTCCCTGGGACTGCGAGTCAGCCTGTCACTCCTACTCGCTGGTGTCCCCTAGTTGGCTGTTGGGTTTCACTTGCTTACTATCCTTTCCACTTCCTGTTATTCAAAGCCTATGTTAGCTCAAAATTTTCTTTTTAATATATTTTATAGTAAATAATATGTATTATTAAAATAATATGTAATTTAATATATTGAATATTAAAATATATTAAATATATATACTAGTACTATGGCATTATAACATTATATAAGTTTCAGGTGTGTGTCCACATAGAACAACATCTGTGTGAACTGCATTAAGTTCATCACTTAGCATCAAGTTCCATCCTTCTCCACACAGTTGACCCCTTTTGTCTGATTTTCCCACTCCCTCTCCCCTTCCTTCTGCTAACCGCTAATTTGACCTCATAGTCCAAATGTTTATTTTTGTTTTATTTAGGTCATTGATTTGTTTGTTTCCTTATATCTCATATAAGAGTGAAATCACGCTATGCTTATGTTTTTCCACTAGACATACTACTCTCTAGGTCCATCCCTATTGTCGCAAACAGCAGGGTTGTGTCATTTTTTATGACTGGGTAGTATTTCACTGGGTGTGTACACTACTCTTCTTTATCTGAATAGTATTCCACTGGGTATACACACCATCTCTTCTTTATCTGGCACTTATGTCGTGTCAAGCTCTGACTATTGTCTACATTGTTGAAAGGAAAATGGGGTTGCATATATCTTTTTGAATTTTGGATTCTTTGGGTAAATACTCAGATGTAGCCCAAAGAATTTTTGTTTTTATTTTTTTGGTAGGTACAGCATAGTGTTTATTTCTCCTGAACTTCTCATCTCAGCTGTAGTCTTTTGTACCTCATCCAGACCTGTGCAAAAACTTTGGTCACAAGTATATGGAGTTCTGTCTCTTCAGAAAAAGTAAAACCAACGCTGCATGTTTCATAACACAGTTGGTCTGTGTGCTTTTTCTAGTTAACTCTACCTCAATAGGATTTTCTCATGCATTGTTTTACAAGGTCAAATAAAATTAAAAGGAAGTTTCTTCTTGAAGAAACAAATCAACTGTTTTAATAACATACCTTTACCAAGTTGTATTTCTTAGGGAAAAATAAACTTCTTCTTTGTTGTTTACTTTCTGATATAAGTTGAAGACTTATAATAGATTGCTTAAGAAGAATTATTTTTGCTGCCTTATTTATTATTTTTGTATACTTTTTACAGAAGTAACACTGCATTATAACTTCATATACGTTTCAGGAGTTCATACTATGAATATACTATGTGTATATTCCATGAAGTTCCCCAGTAAAATCCCAATCTATGTTTTAATTGTTTATCTCAGATATGTACCTATTAGCTTTTTCTTTTCACTAATCACTTCAAAATTTTAGCATAATTTGGGCAAGAAAAACACCCAACTTTGTCACAAAAGGCTTATGGTATGAACATGAAATTGTGATGTATCTATTTTCATTCTTGCTTACGGATGAATTCAGTTGTACAAATCCAACATATTTTATGTCTTAAACATGTTAGCTCAGGAATTTCAGTTGGTTCTATAAAGATACACATCTACAGTGAATGGCCAATCCAAACATAAAATTTAGCCAATTGGCTTCTGACCCAGTTCAGTTCTCCCATCTTCTGGCTTGCAAAAGAGCTGGCTTTGGGAAGAAAAAGTGAATCAAAGTAATTTTGGTTCAAATGATCATTGACTATTTTCTTCTGAGACTTAGTGTAACCTCATTTTAAAACAAGAGTCAAAATATATCAACATGTACTACAGAGATACCATAGGAGACCCCAATCTAAAAGTTTCTTTGTGATGTCAGTAGAATACACCTCTTGTTTAGTGTTAATATTTGCCTGAATAAATTTTGTTGCTGGTTCTAATATTTCTTCAATTTAATTCTATTAATAAGGACAGTTCTAAAAATATTAATTATGTCTAGATATTTGAGGCAGTGTGTGGTCTCTTACCAAAGTTACAGACTTTTAACTCTGCTCTCTGGTTTGTTGATTCCTATTATTCAATAGAAGAATGCAGATGTTAATTTGATCTGAAGCCTGTTTATACAGTGCCTTTTATAATATATACCTAGAGATAGAGAATCAAGTTTTATAAGATCAATGTTTCTTGTCAAGTTCCCACTTCAGCCTATTCTAACTAGGACTGACCTGAAATTGAATAAAGGACAAAGATTTCTGTAGTTAAGACCTTGCATGCAGCATCTTGCTCTTGGTAAATGAGAAAATTGAGCCAGATAATCTGAATTAGGGGACAGATTATATACTCTGTCCCCTTTTGGAAAATGGGAAATAGGTTTTAAAACATAACATATCATCTCATTAGTCTAAATTCAGGACCTTTTCCCAAGAGATAGAAGAAATTAGACATATAAATAGACTGTAAAAACATGCCAATGTTTAATAATTTGTGGATATTTTGCACACTCAGTCATGGATAAAGCTGTGGAGGTTACTTCTCAATCTTACAGCAGAAGCTGTAGTTGGGTCACTGGGTATATGTCCCTGGAGCTTTAAGAGAGGCTACTTTGAAACTCTTTGTCAGAACTGGCTAATAGATCTCTTTTGACAATAATTGTAGTGAGTGACCTTTTTAGTGTATGTAAAACATTGGGTCCCAAAATATAGCTTATAAACTGAAAGTGATTTGCTCAAACAACTCCCCAAGCAATTACAGAGGCAGAAATTAAGTCTAGGAGAGGTTTTTTTTTTTAAGAGATTTATTTATTTATGCATGCAAGAACTAAGGTATAAGCCAGAGGTGTAGGGTGGTGAGAGGATTCACCAGAGACAGAGTGGGGAACAGAACAGGCAGACTGACTGGATACACTGCTGAGGGGAACAGCGGGGGAGGCAGGAGAGGTCTGCTGTGCCATGTGGGAAGCTCCCTGGCCAGGGATTGAACTCGTGCTGCAATGGCTGCGAATAGCTTCATAGGCTGAGACTTAACCTGTTGCTCCACCGGAGAGGCCTTTTTTTTTTTTTTTCCTTTTTTAAACACAAGAAGGACAGAAAGGAAGACGGGCTGAGGAAGCAATATCCTGAGTATAGTGCCAGAGGTTTTGGTCATGATGAACATGGTGACATGAAACCCCCTCCGGACAGCTCCCTGAAGACTGACTGACTGAGTTTCCTGAAATGATATTAATACTGTCCTCTTACTTTTACTAGGGCATAATGACTACATGTGTCCAGCTACCAACCAGTGCACAATTGATAAGAACAGGAGGAAGAGCTGTCAGGCCTGTCGGCTACGCAAGTGCTATGAAGTGGGCATGATGAAAGGCGGTAGGTGCCATGGCCGGGCCCCTGGGGCGGGGGTTCTGGCGGCGCCAGTGCTGGCTGGCTCTGTTCTAATGACCAAGGGAGCTCAGCGGTTTCCGTTTTCCTGTTCTTATTTGCCACAGAAGTATTTTTATGATACATTTTATTAAAAAAGTAGGCAGCAGATAGAACTAATAATTCTAACTTGCCCTTTGTGTTTTATATTAGAAATGTAAATAATGATTGTAAATTGAAGGTGTGTGGGAGGGAGTGGTGGAAGGACAGGCCGGCTGCTGGGGGAAGTAGTCTAGAACTATGTTTTGGTGACTGTATGTTGCTAATGCTAGAAACACTATCTGAGAATAAACTTTTTAAACTGAAACTTGTATATATGAGAGCTCCATAAGTAATTCGACTTTCAGTTAAAAAGCAGCTCTCAGGCCTCCCTGGAGGTGCAGCGGTTAAGCGCTGCGCTGTGGAGCTGTTGGCAGCGGCAGTGTTAGTTGGATGCCCGGCTGGGAAGATTCCCACTTGGCGCCATGGCACGGCAGACCTCTCCTGTCTCCCCACTGCTCCCCTCAGTAGTGTGTTTCCATCGATCTGCCTGTTCTGCTCCCCACTCTGTCTCTGGTGAACCCTCTCGCTGCCCCACGCCTCTGGCCTGTACCCCAGCTTGTATAAATAAATAAATCTTCAAAAAAAGAAACCAAAACCAGCAGCTCTCTCCTTTGGGAGTTGAAGAGACCAGCAGTCCTGTGAGCTCAGCATCCAGCTGGGTGCTGACTGAGGGGCTTTCTGAGCGCAAGCAATGCCGAGGCATTCAGGCTCTGCGTGTGGGGGTGGGGAGGTGATAGGAGTCGGCGTCACTGTGGCGTGCGGTGCGTGGCTCTGCGGACCTGTGGGCTTCTGTACCCTCCTGGATGCAACCTTCCTGTCTTCTTATATGAGGATCCAGTGTGTGTATCTGGGAGTGTTTGATGCTCTCTGAATCTGGTGTCTTGAAGGCTAATCCCCTTGTCTTCTTGGAACTTTGGGCTCAAGGAACACTTCCGGTTTTGGACAACCCTCAAAATGGTGGGAGGGAACAAAAAAGGTAACATGGGATTCGGACAAAATCCCAGGCGTGCTCAGAGTCAGGACAAGACAAAGGGAGGGATGGGGGCTGCCTGCTGCAGGCAGATGGAAATAGGGGAGAAACTTTCTGAAGGAGGTGAGGTTTGGGATGAGTTAAGGGAGAACGAAGTTGTTATGCAACACAATTGTGACTGTGCAGTGAACTTTGACTTATTAATACTTGGGTGGAGAGGGATGCAGGATACGCAAGAATGGGGAGCGACACAGGCCTGAGGAGCAAGACTGCCCAGCTTCCTGGTCACTCGTCAGCCTTCCAGGTTGAGATTTTCAATGAAGCATTTGGAAAAAGTTCTCTTGATGTACAGATGAAATGTTGAATTTACTCTTTATGTGAGCTGTGACTATGTCTTGAGTGTCTGAAAAAGCAGCTTTAGTTCAAAGGGTAATTAATTCCAAGAATTTAGCAGCCACATTCAGAAAATGACACCTTGAGTCATAAATGAATTAAATATTTAAGGAATTCATCTTTCTTTGTACTGTTGGAGAATTAGTCAGGCTTAATTAAACTCACAAAAAGCTCCTTGAACTTGAAAAGCGCCAGGAATGAGGACTATAACAGCTACATGTTGAAAGTTTAATTTGAAACAGTGGAGTTTGAATTTAATGTTCTTTTTTGTGGGAATTGTAGGCAGATGCAGGCCAACCTCTCATGTTTATGCTCTTGCTGTGCTGAAATAATCTACATGTGAGTATGTCCAAAACATTTATTTTGAGGGTACCCATGCCTCGACCCCACTTCATAAAACAATGTTTTCCTTAAGTAATATTCAGGTATCATCTGGCTGCATAAGTATAAATTATGCATATGCATATTTAATGTAATAAAAATGTTAATAGGCAAGGACATCATAAAAGTTTCTCTACTGTTTTCAAATAGCACTCTGGCTAATTTGCACATAGCCAGTCTAGGTGCGACCATACACTCATACATGTATGTTTATGACTGAAAATTATATACATATATCTGTATTAATTTGCTGCTGTGTTAGTCTGCTGACCTGTCATGTCAAGTACTGTAAACCAAGCTACTTTGACAAACAATGTTAATTTGCTGGCTGAAAGCTCAAGGTCAAGATGCTGGAAAGTTTGTTATCTTCTTCCAGGTTTTTAGGTCACTGCTTTCTCAGGGAGTCCACTTGTCTGTTCTTGGTGGCTGTGGACAGAGAGGGAGCAATGCTGGGGTGTGTCTTTCTTCTTCTGAGTAGTTCTAGCACACTAGGGCCCCCTTTTATGATCTCACTTAACCTTAATTTCCTCTGTAAAGGTTCTGTCTTCAAATAAAGTCAACCCATAAGTTAGGGCTACAAAATAGAAATTTTGGGTGAACAAGATTCAGTTTATAACAACTGTCATAATAGTAGCACAGACTGGGTGGTTTAAACAATAGAAATTCCCTTTCTCACAGTTTTCGTGTCTAGTAGTCTAAGATCAAGGTGTCAGCAGCCTCAGTCTCTCCAGAGGCGCCTCTCCTTGGTTTGCTGCAGACTGCGACTCCTGGTGTCCTCATGTTGCCTTTTCTCATCACACATATTCCCATTGGTTTCCTCTTCTGAGGATTGGGTTGCAACCCTTATCACTTCATTTAATCATTACTATCTCTTTTTTTTTAAGATTTATTTTTTATTTATACATACAAGCTGGGGTACAGACCAGAGGCGTGGGGCGGTGAGAGGGTTCACCAGAGACAGAGTGGGTAGCAGAACAGGCGGATCAGAAATACACTGCTGAGGGGAGCAGCGGGTGGGGCAGGAGAGGTCTGCCGTGCCATGTGGGACTCTCCCTGGTTGGGCATCGAACTCGCGCCGCCGCTGCCGACAGCTCCACAGCGCAGCGCCCAACCGCTGCGCCACCAGGGAGGCCCCTAATTTTACTATCTCTTTAAAGACCCTATGTCTAAGTACAGTCACATCTTAAGGCACTGAGTGATTAGAACTTTAGCATGAATTTTTTTGGGAGGATATGATTCAATTCATAAAAATATTTCAAAGAGGTTCCTCAGTGGTCATTTAGAATTTGTCTGTCTATCATGAAAACATGTTTTTCTGGCAGTTTATGTCTGTGTATCTGTTTTACGCCAACTTTAAGTTGTAAAACCATAGGTTGTAAGAATATCTCACTTTAAGTACATGTCTAAAGTGTTTTCAAAAAGCAGTGTAGTTTATTGTCTTCTGCAACACAGGATACTACATAAACCTCTGACACCTTGTATAACAGCTCCCAGAATCCCACTGAATAAAGAATTTACAGCCAAAAATACAATTATTACTAATTCAGGCATTTGCAATTACTCGTAAAGAACAAATGTGACTGAATACATTTTTACAGCACTTTTTTATTGGTTTCACAAGAAACCAGTTTCTTTTTTTTTTAAAGATTTATTTTATTTATACATACAAGCTGGGGTACAGGCCAGAGGTGTGGGCCAGCGAGAGGGCTCACCAGAGACAGAGTGGGGAGCAGAACAGGCAGATCAGAAATACACTGCTGAGGGGAGCAGCGGGCGAGGCAGGAGAGGTCTGCTGCACCATGTGGGATTCTCCCTGGCCAGGCGTCGAACTCGCATCACCGCTGCTGACAGCTCCACAGCTCAGTGGTTAACCGCTGCACCACCGGGGAGGCCCAAGAAACCAGTTTCTTAACTGGGCTAAATCTCATTTATAATATTGAGTCTCTCGATATGAAATAAATTGTTCAGTCAGATGAAGGAGAGAAAATCACACTTACCTGCTACTTTTGTAGCAAGACTGGATAAATTTATTAAAATGTGGTAAAGGTCAGAGAGAGTATATGATTTATCTACATGAAGAAATTATTTTAATTTATTATAACACTGTACCCTGAAATTCCAGATATCATTATAGGTTTGGTTCTAAACCAAGATGTTTCATTAAAATGCAGGATTTAAGCTGTGTTTTAAGGAATGCACTTTCCCATGTTAGTGCATTGCAGGTCTCTGCAGCTTAGTTTTTCCTCTTCATCTCTCCCCCTAATAGTCCTTCTTTAAAGAGGCTTTCCCTGTGCTTCACATTAAGTTAGTTCTCTGTGTTATACCTTTTGTAACAAACAATTCTTTTCATAGCTCTGTCCATATTATTGTTAGTTATTCAACATCTGTTTTCCTCTATGGGCTGTAAACTCGATGGTGATAGTCTCCATGTATCCTGTTTGCTGATCTACTAGTACCACAAAAATCACAAAGTAAGTGTTGAAAGAATAAAAGAGTATGGTACTGGAAGAAAAAAAAAATACAGACCAGTGGAGTAGAATCTAGAACCCAGAAATAAATCCATACTTATATGGACAGTTTATCTGTGACAAAGGTGCGAACGATCTGCATTAAAGGAAGGAAAGTCTTTTCAACAAGTGGTTGAAAATTGGACAACCACTTGCAGAAGGATGAAATTAAACCACACCATATAAAGAATTTGACTCAACATGGATAAAAGAATTGAATATTAGAACTGAAACTATAAACTACATAGAAGAAAACATAGACAAACACTCCATGCCATTGGCTTCAGGGATGTCTTTGTGAATTTGTCTCTAATAGCAAGAGAAACAAAATAATATAAACAGTTGGGGCTCTATATAACTAAAAAACTTATGCACAGTCAAATAAATGACTATTAAAACAAAAAGATACCTTGCTAAATGGGAAAAAATATTTGCACACCATACACCCTGCAAAGGACTGATATCCAAGATCTGCAAAGAACTCATACAACTCAACAGAAAGAAAACAAAGAATCCACTCAAATAATGAGTAGGAGAATAAAAATAGGCACATCTCCAAAAAGACATACAGATGACCAACAGGCATATGAAAATATGCTTATCATTACTTATCATCAGGGGAATGTAAATCAAAACCACTATGATCTATCACCTCACACCTGTGGGATTGGACCAGCAAGACCAGAAACTAGTGTTGGCAAGGATTGGAGAAAAAAGAACACTCCTATACAGGAATGTGGACTATGGAAAACTGGATGGAGGTTTCTCAAAATAGTAAAAATAGATGTATCATATGATCCAGCAACTCTACTCCTAGGCATCTTTGCAAAGAATGCAAAGACACTAATTTGAGATGATGCACTTTGCTTATTGCAGCATTATTGTGACAATCAAGTTGTAGAAGCAACCTAGTGCCCAAAGACAGATGAGTGGATTAGGAAGATGTGCTATATGCACAATGGAATTCTGCTCAATTATAAGAAAAGGTGAACTCTTGCCATTTTTGACAACATGGGTGGGACTGGAGGGGATGATGCTAAGTGAGGTAAATCGAAAAAGAAAGACTAATACCAAATAGTGTCACTTATACGTGGAATATAAAGAAACAAAACCAAAAATCAGAGAAGAACAAACCGATAACAGACTGAAATCTCACTGTAGAACTGAAGCTACCAGAGGAGACAGAGAGGAGGGAGGGCACAGTGTGGAGGGGGCCCAATGGACCATGGTGGAGGACTATGGGTGTGTTGGTGATAGGTGTGTATTGGGAACAATACCTTTCAATCATACACAGTGTTGTAAACCAATGTTTCCTCAGAGAGAGAGAGAGGGAGAGAGAGAGAGAGAGAGAGAGAGAGAGAGAGAACGAACCAGAGAGAGAGAACCAGAGAGCAGTGCAGACCAGTGGCTAGGGGAATTCTATTTGGGTTAGTTCACTGCTCTGGATTTCTTCAACCTAGAGCATTACTCAACCCATGTGACTTCCAAAGTGTATCTTGTATTCCAAGAATATGTTATCCAGTTTGGTTTGGTGGGAAGGGAAGACATTGGTGCTAGAATTCCTGACCAAATGCCGACGCCGCCTCAGACTTGCTGAGCAATCCTGTTAGTCATTTTTATGAGCTTTTCTCTCCTCAGATATAAAATGAAAATAAACAATTTCTACTTAAGTTTATTGTGAAGACACAGTCATCACAAGTGGAAATTTAATGTGCCATACAAATATTATCTTTTCTATTTTCTATTAAATACTCAACACTGCTGTATTTTTTTTCCAGTTAGAAAAAAGAGGATGGCAATTTTAACAGTTTGCAGGTGTAACATATCTAGTTCTTTTGTGGGAAATAAAAATCTTACTCGAACTCCTCTGATTTCCCCCCCTTCTGTTTGATCTCCTATACTGACCATAGCTTTATGATTAGTGAGGTTTGTTGTTTGTCATTTTATGATGCCAGAGTTTTACACAAATTTGCTAAATTTTCCTTGTAATAGATGAAGAAGTGTGGTGGTGACTAGATTTTAGTTTTTCAGATGAGAAGTGAGTTGAGGTGTAGACACCCACACTACCATCCTCTTTGTTTCTTTGTAACATTCAGAAGATACTAGAGATAAAACAGTAGTTGCCCACTAGTCTTTGTTTTGCAATGTTGTAGCTTGTTTTGAGAAATATTCCAAAACAATGAATTTCAAATATTAATGTAATTTTAAAGTGTGGGAAAACATACTAATCAAATAGATGTGGAAATGCACGTTATGTTTCCAGGAAACTCTGGAGAACTGGAAGATAAGATATTTTCTTGCTGCATAGATTTGTTTCCTAAGTTAAATATTTATCAGTATGGTTTACTTGAAATAGTTTTATTGATGGAATGAACTCTCAATCCAGAAAATTAGGTTGCCTTTAATCCTACGTTGGCTATCTTTTACCAAAAGTAATCAATTAAGTGTTGTTAATGAGTGTAGAACTTAATCAGTGAATGAATATGTAAATGTGAATTACTTTCCTGGGATTGTCTAATATTTGAGGAAGAATTGTAGCTGGATGTACACAATATTTTTGACAGGTCAGAATTGGGAGTTCCTGTTTATGATTTGATTTAAGAAAATGTTAAATAAATCTTGTTCTACTCAACCGAAGAGATTCTAGTTGTTTCAGGCAAAAAGATTCTAGTTGTTTTAGGCAGCAGCATAAAGATTTATGATAGTAAAAATTATTTTACTAATGCATATTATAAATATTTAATTTATGTAAAATTTACCCATGTTATCATTTCTTATTGCAAACAAAGAAATATACTAAATCAAATGCACTTGAATCATATTTACATATATATTTATATGTATGTATGTATGCGTGCATTTAAAACAACTACATTCTTCTTCCACAAGCTGCTGCAGATTCTTTATATAGTAAACAGATAAAAGTTCACTTGGCATGACCTTTATTTTACATGGTGTTGTTGAGAAACATCCTAGGAACCCCAAGGCTTCAAGGCACAGTTTCCAAACCACTGATCAAGTCTAATCCCCTTATCTTCTAGAGAAGAAAACTATGACTAGAGGATGAAGTGACTTGATCAAAATCTCAGAACTACCTAGTAGAAAAATTGAGCCTAGAATTCTGTGTTCTAGATGCATAATTCTTTTTCTTTATACTCCATGCTACAACTCACATGTGACATGAACAATAATTCATTAAAAGTATGGGTGGTATGTAACTAAATTAATGCATGCAAACACATACATAAATCCAGAGAAATGAAATCAAGAGAAAACAGACCAACTTATTCTAATCTTCCTGATAACATGATGCTACCAATACTTCTTTGATGACTTGTTGACCTGGGGAGTGAAGGCAATTAGGCCTGACAGATTCATTCTAACCTATGAATGGTTTTCTATTTCCACTTTAATAGTGGTAACTGCAGTGGTATAGGAGGAAAATGAAGACTATGTCAGCACTAACTCTGGATTGTAGAATAAACAGAAAAGAGGAGATGGAGAGTCCATGCTAAAAAGTAAGGATGCTTTAGTGACATCCATCTGAGGAAGTGTGAGCCTATGTCCCTAAATCATATATAATATTATAAATCAATGTCGCCTTACTAATTGAAAAAAAAAGAATAGATGGGTAATGACACCACTGAAGTCAGAAAATATGAGTGGGAGGAATCCAAGATGTGAGAATCATAGTCATGAAATTATAAGGATAAAAGAAATTAGATGTCCATTAATTTGGTAGGAAAGAAAAAAATGAAATGACTAGCTGTTCTCTCCAAATTTCAGTAAAAGCTAGAGATGTGCTACATCATTCGTGGGGTGCCTAGTGAGGTAGAGGCAGGCGCGCCCCTGGGTTGTTAGCACAGGTGGGAGAAGCATGGCGGCAGGCTTCCCAGTGCTGTGATCTTGATGTAAACTGAGCAACTGTCTTATTAATTTGGCAGAGTTGTTTGTTAATGTCCACTGGTTTTTAATCAGTGTTTTGCTTTGTCAAATTGACCACTATGTAAATATCCAATATTGTCACTCATTCTGACTTGCTTCACTAGCCATGATTCCCTCTAACTCCTTTTTTGTTTAAATGGCAGCATTTCATCTTTCCTTATGGTTTAATAATATTCCATTGTGTGAATAGACCCCCATCTTTTGGATCCACTTCTTGAATCACTGGGTACTTAGGTTGTTACCATGTCCTTGCCATTGTAAATAAACATTGTGGAACATACACTTTTTTGAGTTAATGGTTTAATGTTTTTTTGGATAGATGTACAAGAGTAGGATTGCTGACTCATGTAGTATTTCCATTTTTAGATATTTAAAGTAAATCCAGATTGCTTTAAAAAATGGCCGAACCAGTTTACAATCCCACCAACAGTGAAATAGGGGTCCGTCCTCTTTCCCCTCATCCTTTTTGTTGAGGGTCTTTTTAATACGTGATTCTGACATTATACCCCTTTGTGGTTTTGATCTACGTCTCCTAACTAAATGCAATGGTAAACATTTTTCTTCTATCTGTTGTTCTTCTGGATAGCCTCTTCGGTGAATGTCTATTGAGATCAACTTCCTGCTATGTATTTTCTTTACTTGCCTTCCAGAACAACACACTATCTTCGTTTTCCTCCTACCCATAGTTCTTTTTTTCTAGGTGTTATGTTTCTTCTCCTCAACCTGACCCTGATTGGCCCAGAGTTAATCTCTTCTGTTCTCTATCTGTACCTACCCCTTAATAATGTCTTTTAGTCTCGTGGTTTTAAATGTTTTTCATATGCTGTTGACTCACAAATCTGCACCTAAAACCAGAGTCCACACCCTCTGCCTAGTCTCTGCCTTCTGATGCAACTGCTTTTCTTTACTTGGGTGTCTAATAAACATTTCAAACTCAGTTTTTCCAAACCTGAATCCCTCTCTGATATGCATTATCTGTCATCTTTCCCAGCTTAGCTAATAACTTCATCTTTTGAGTTGCTTGGGCTAAAAAACTGGTTGTCATTTACATCTGTCTTTGTCCCACACCTCACATTCAGGAAATTATGTTGGTTCTACCATCAAATAATTTCAGAATCTGGCCACTTCTTGCTGCCTTTGCTGTTGTTGCCTCTGTGACCTGAGCAGCTTCTTTCCCAGTGTGTGGCTGATGTCCTGGTACTTTTCCCCTACAGTCTATTCTGTATTCATATATTTTAATTAATATACAGATACATTAAAAATGGAAAGCAACATTTTTCTTCTCAATATCTTACATGCTTCCTGTTTCACTCACCCAGTGTCATTACAGTGACCATAAGATCGTATGTCAACCATCTCTGTCCCAGTTTTGCCTTTCACCTCTTTCTTATCTCTCTTTCGCTCCCTCCACTCTAGCCCTATGGACATTCCTACCTATCAGGTGCATTCCTGTCTTGGAGCATTTACTCTAGCAATTCCTTCTCCTAGGAGTGCCGTTCTTGTGGATATCCATTTGCCATACTCCTTCACCTCCCTCAAGTTCCTGTCCCAATACCAATTCTTCAGTGAGGCTTACCTTGACTACCCTACTTAATAGTGTAATTTGTTTCATCCACACATTCCACAGTATTCTCAGTCCCCGGTTGTCCCCCATCCTGCTCTACCTTTTTTATTTTTCTACTGTCTTTTCATCTTTTAATGCACCATGTAATTAATGATTTTCATTGTTTGATGTCTGTCTCCCTTATTAGGATGTAATCTCCAGATGGGAGCTTACAAAACAAATAAAACATATTTGAATATTTTGTTCACTAGTGTATGGCAAGCACTTAGACCTGTGCCTCCTGTAATTTGCAGTCAATAAATAGTTGTAGCATGAATGAATAGAATGAATGAATGAATAAATCTGAAAATATATCATAAATGTACAGTTATGAATAGATTGAACATTACGAGTCCTATTTTTCTAATTAAGGGAGAATATCTGCTCGGAACTTAAAACCCGTAGAGTAGTTATCTTTTACTACTCAGGAGAGCCTGACCTTGAAATCTCAATGGCATCCAACAACAAGCAGCTATTACTCACTGTCAGGGAGACGGGCTAGGAGACTGCTCACGTTGGCGGGGAGCTGTCTCATGTCTGGGGGTCAGCGGGCTGTTTTGGCTAGAGCTAGAACAACTAGGATGACTCAGCTGTGCTCACATGTCTGGTCTTCCATCAGCTAGCCCAGTCGTGATAATGGCACAGCCACAAGAGGAGCCAGTCCCCAATCACAAGCCCATTTTAAGTTTTTGCTTGCATTATCTGATGATAATCAGATAAATGGTCAAAACAGGACAAATGGCTGAGCCTCTAAGCTTCCTGAGAAGAGACATTATGTGGCAAAGGTTGAAACCTTGAGGCCATTGTTGCCATCTATCCCAATGACAAATGTGAGCTTTTCAGTTTTGGTCTGAGAGGTAGCACAAAGGCATGGAATCTTAGACTTGGAAGGGACCTATGGATTCATTCACTCTTTCGCATTCAGTGTAGGAAAGCGTGAGCATTCTTCACAGCATATGTTGGAATGCTGAATATAGATGCGTGTCTTATTCATGCCGTTCTTGTACCATCATCAGTGGGCAGAGAAGCCTAGGAGTATCTGTGAGTCAGTACTTCTGGAAAATATAAGCTAGTTTCAGATATGTGAGATGTCACTAATTTATTCAGATGTGGGTTTAGTGTATGTGTATATTGCACTTTAGTTGCTTATGTATGGAAATTCAAAAACAATTAAATGTAAGGTAATTTAATATTTTAGTAGAAGTACTCTGCAAGCATAAAATTAATCATGAGGTACTTACAATTATCCTTTTATTTTTATTTATGTTAAGTTAGAATAATGATTTTATGCTTTATAATAACATTTTGATTGTCTCTTTAGAGCTTATATTTGGGAGAAGGGAAATTCATTTACCTTTTTAAGAAGGATCATGTCTTACCTCTAAAGTTAGAAGAAATGCTGACAGTTTTTAAAGGTCAGGCAAAAAGTGCAGAAAGATCTCTCTTGTTCTATTAATTTGCTCTTGCAAAATCGAATTGTTTTTTTAATGATGTTTGGATCCTTTCTGTGGATAAAACCTACATAACATGAAGAACTTTGGGTATAGTCATTGAATGGATGAATTTCTGTCTTTAAATCCTGTAAACTTAAGACCTCACTAATTTTCATGTGTTTATTTTTTGTTCTCATGATTGTGATTAGGATAATGAGTGGTATCTTGAGCTGAAAAGAACTAAGATCACCTAGTCCACGTCTTTGTTTTTCAACTCATTGTTCTTGTCCAAGTAACACAGCGAGTTACCTGCTCAGCCAAAGAAACCAGGAATCCTGACTCTTGGTTCAGTGCTCTTCTCATGGCACTGAATTTCTAGTGGACCTATTGTGATTTTGCTCACCGTGAAGGAGACACATGCATAAGTGAGATGTTAGTATCACATAGACCAACATCATAATGTAAACAATCACTATGGACACACAATGCTGTTCTTCTCCTTCATCATCAAACACATGAATCAATGCATTTTGCTTAATTGTACAGCAAAGGTACCCAAATAACATGTACAAGGAGAATGTGATGGAAGTTTTTAAAAGAATTACTTAATGTTTAAATACTTAGTGTTACTTAGTATTTAAGGTAATTTAAAAAGAGTATGTTCTCCTTTCAGACCAAAGAGTTTCCCTCTTTTCAGATAATATTATTATTTGGTGTAAGCCTGTGTATTTACTTGAAATGTTTTGACTATTCTGGTATGAAGGAAAGTAGCTTTGTCAAGGTAAAGGACGCCTAGCTAGTGGTCAGCTAGATGAGCCTGGCTCTCCTGAGGATTCTTGGGCAGTTCACGCAACTTGTCTGAACTCAGTTTTCACTGCTGAAAAAAATGGGCTAACTCAGTGGTCTCTAGAGTATCTTGACGATTTAATATTTTATATTTCACAAGTGAGGGCAAAGATGTGGAGAAAAAGGAACTCTTGTACACTTGTGTTGGGAATATAGGCTGCAGAAAAGTAGAAAAGTATGTAGAAAAGTATGGCATTTCCTCAAAATATTAACAATAGATCTTCCATATGATCTAGGAATTCCACTCCTATGTATCTACCCAAAAAACATAAAAATACTAATTGAAAGGGAACACACACTCCCAATTTTCCTTGCAGTAATGTTTACATAAGCACTGTGGGAACCATCTTATGTGCCCCCAAGCAGATGAGCTGGTAAGGAAGACGTGGATATAAGCAAAATAGAATACTAATCAGCTATCAAAATGGGTAAAATCTTGGCATTTATGGCAACTTGGAGGGAGCTGGGTAGGATTATGCTAAGCAAAACAAGTCAGAAGTAAATAACTGGTTGGTGTTACTTAGATGTGGAATGTAGAGATATCAAGCAAAGTAATAAGTGATTAACTGTTAACTCAGTGCTGCCTCAATAAAAAAATATGTTTCATGATTTAAGTCAGATTAATAATGGAAAAGTGAACATCTAAACCTAAAGACAGTATATACAAGTTTCTGGATATGTGTTAGGAACTATGTGAGAAATTATCTAGCTAAATTTGCAGAAACTGAACTGGAAAAACCTGTTGGAGAGCTCAAAGCTATTCTCTTTATTAACTACCATGGAGAGTAGATCTGTTCTGAATAGTGAGTGTCACAAAAATGAATTTGATGTTAATAATGATAGGAGTGGATGGTTATAATATTGGTACAAATTGTATGGTCTCATAAATGGAAAATTCAAGAACAAAATGTGCTGAGATAGGACTTTGAGAAGATAACTCAGTTCTTTTCTGTTATTAGAGATGTAATAGTTAAATCTAAGTCCCAAGTTCAATGAGCAGGTAAAATTTTCTAGTCTCTGCTTTGTGAAACAGAAAGGAAGAGAAATAGTGAATTTTGAGGTGTTCCTAATTAAATATCACATAAGCAAATATATTGATGTTTGTCTGGACACCTGTACAGCAGGTGTAAACCAATGCAACAGACTTCTTGGACATCACAGAATGTATGCCAGTCCCAGGAGAGATCCTAAAAAGTGCAGATTTTTTTTTTAAAGAGTTATTTATTTATACATACAAGCTGGGGTACAGGCCAGAGGCGTGGGGCGGCGAGAGAGTTCACCAGAGACAGAGTGGGGAGCAGAACAGGCAGATCAGAAATACACTACTGAGGGCAGCAGCGGGTGAGGCAGGAGAGGTCTGCCGCACCATGTGGGAATCTCCCTGGCTGGGCAACGAACTGGCATAGCGTGCTGCCGACAGCTCCACAGCGCAGTGCTCAACCGCTGCGCCACCAGGGAGGCCCAGTGAAGATTCATTTATAAATATAAATTTGTCATGTTTGGAGACAGCTACACACATGGTTTAATCTTAACTCAATTGAGCAAATAACAATTAGTGCAAAACATACAAAATGATACTTAGGGGTTCATATCTCAAATGCTTGTTTTTTAAAGGACTGGTTGTTATTATACTTACCTTTTATAAATAAAAATTTATACAAAATTTGTATTGGCTGTTTCATTTAATAAATTTTACATAAGGAATGCCAGAACAAGTCCAAACTTTTTAACCTAAATCACTTAGAGATAACTTTCATTGAGCACGTACTTTGTGACATGTTGGACACTCAAGGATTTTTAAAATGTGGTCACTGACTGATCTCAAAGTCCAGGCACCCTCAAGGGGGAGTTAGCACCCACATAAAAAGATGACTAAAGCCCTTCATTCCCTAAAAGGACGTTGATTAGAGTTGGCGTAAAAATTCTTGGGGTCCGCTCACCCCCTGTCTTCACTCCATTGTTTTCAGTGCTTTTAGGATTCAAAAAAGCTCAAGTTTGCTGGCTGGCCCTTTATACTTTGTGCTTTTGACTTCTGGCTAACATTCTTGGGAATAAAGTTCTGTCCCCTCCTAGATTTGTATTTTTCTCTTTGTGGGCCTAAGTCTTACAGAAAAAAACATCGGCTGTATGAAAACCCCAACTAACTCATCAGTTGTTGTGACAAAGGTGTGAATTACATTCGATAGTTATAAATTGGCACACTGATGTAAAGTATTATTTTTCAGCAGTGATGTAGCATTGTGGTTAAGTATTGAACTTCCAGAATCAAATCACCTGGATTCAAATTTTAGCTCTATCTAGAAATGTGTGACCTTGGGCAAGAAACTTAGCCTCTCCAGACTCTAGTTTCTTATGTGTCAAGTGAGGATAATTAATTATACATACCAAGTTAGGCTGTGCAAGAATTAATGTATAGCTTTTATAATTGCATTTGGCTTGGGAGGAATCCTCCATAAGTGTTTGTTTACAATAGGTAATTGAGTACACTCAATTTTTATCTTCGGTACTTAAGCTGATCTTCAAAGAAATTGTATTTCCATTATATTTTATGTATGTCCATTATATGTATTTCATTACCTTTTATCACGGATTATTCTGTAGTTAATTATTATATATTTAGTTCAGTTTGGATCATCCGTGGTATATAGAATGCAGTTCCCAGCCCGGGGAACCTCTGCCATTTGGTGTTCCTAATTTCTCCTGTATTGTCAAGCTCTGCCCTACTTTCTTAACAAACCTGTTTCAGCAACCAGGTATGCTCATTGACCACAGACATACCTTGTCCCTGTGTATTTCCCTTCAATCTGAAGTTAGTAAATCATGCTTATTAGTAATAAATTTCTCTGTTTACTCATCTTTCTCTGACTCATTTAGGACTCCCTGAGGTCCTCACCTTTCCCCTCTGGATCCTGTAATATCCTCTTCCTGTGTTTGATCAGCAAGTCAGGTGAGCCGTTGTCAGGGCTCCTGTGTTAAGAACCTGCCAACTTGTGGGCAAGCTGGGTGCTGTGGCATGAAGTTCAGGCCAGCTGAGAGAGCGACTGGCGCCTTCTTGGCTCTGGGCTTCTGCTTGACCTCAGCTCCTGGATGTTCGCTCTCAGCCTCACCTCCTTTTCTAATCTTTGGCATCACTCCCTCTCCAGAAAGTGTTGATCACTGACTGCTGGTCATTTATCTGCTGCTCACTTTCTCTGATTGTGTCAGTAACCGCATATAGACTTGGCTCTCCCATAGATACGCCAGCCACTCCTCTGGCCTCAGTGCAGTCCCTGCCTCTCATTCCCAGCCTGGCTTCTCCAGGGGCAGAGTGCCCATGGCCACCACACTCTGAACCTTTGATGTTCTGTTCCACCAGCACTCAGTCAACCACTTGGCACTGCATTAATTATAAATATTTATTTGTTGACGATGTAACTGAATGTATCAGAGTTGAGTCAAGGTAACAACTTAATGTTCAACTTTAAAAATAAGTTTATAACTTAATCCAATTAGCTTTTAAATTTCTAAAGGAGCCATCATATTTTTGTCTTATTCATAGTGCAGTGATATTTTTGTAAATATTTTTATTGATGGTGACTGCAATGATAATAGAAAAGGGAGAAGAAGTGGTTTATCTTAGTATTTAGATAAACCATTCCCTTGGGGATAAGTAATTTGGACCATGTAAGCATGACTGAAGTATTACCACTATTATACTTATCTCTCTGTCCTCTTTCTGCAGAGTGCATAGATGTCTGGAAAATTTTGGATGTAATTTTAAGCATGAAATGTAATGATACCACATGCAGCAACTCTCATAATAAATAAATATATACAGTAAGTCAAAGAAAAACAACTTTTAGGGATGAAAAAAGTTATTAGAAGATTATTAAAATAAAGAATTTCCTTATTATTCAGTTAATTTAATAATCCTCAGTGTCACAGGTAAGGTGGGCTGAAACTTTTTTTTTTTAAAAGATTTATTTATTTATACATACAAACTGGGGTACAGGCCAGAGGCGTGGGGCGGGGATAGGATTCACCAGAGACAGAGTGGGGAGCAGAACAGGCAGATCAGAAGTACACTGCTGAGGGGAGCGGCGGGCGAGGCAGGAGAGGTCTGCCACGCCATGTGGGATTCTCCCCAGCTGGGTGTCGAACTCGCATGGCGCCCAGCTGACAGCTCCACAGCGCAGCGCTCAACCGCTGCAGGTGGCTGAAACTTTTAATAGCTGTTTGTTTTGAGAAAGTCTAAGCATGGGCTCTATTGTTGGTAAGGGTGCCTATTTCATTTTTCCTTTAGTATGTACTTGTGGGTTTATTATATTGTTACTTAGAGGGTTCCAAAATGTGCACTGGGCGCTGCCCCTGGCGGCTTCCTGTGGAGTACTAGCTGTAGTGCGACTCTTCTACAGGAGTTCCCAGGTATCTTTTCTTGGGGGCGGATACTCGCTTTCTTTGTATTTTTAACATGTTCATACATAGCCTTATTCTTTTTTTCTCAATATGGTTTTAATTCATTAAATGAAAGAATTGAAAAAACAAGAGTTGAGTATTTTCTTTCATAATAATTGATTTTGAAATAAAATGACCACATTTGCTTCAGGGCGCCAGTTCAGCCTCTATTCCGAGTCCTTCCTCCCGCTCAGTGGTACACATGTGGGATTGATTCGCCTCACGTGGATGTGTTGTTTATTCCCAGAAAGATGGAGAATTCTGGCTTTTAATAGTGGTGACGGGGTGGGAAGGTGCTATCCCTGTCTGTCACATAGTCACTGAGTGTATTCTGCAATTTCATCCCCTGGGAAGCTGGTGGAGGGAGCGACAGGACTAGGTGACTTCTTTGATTTCAGCTCAATTCAATTAGAAAATTAGAAAATTGTCTGATGCAAGGACAAGCTACATAACGAAGCTGTTAAACAGCTGTTCAAATCCTAGCAAGGTAAGTTTAAAAAATGTTGAGACTACTTAAGAGAGAAAATACCACAAGAAAGCCTGCAGGTCCGACCAGAGGAGAGAAACAGGAAAGGTGGAGCCGGCTGGAGGCCAGCGAGGGCACTGCACCGCAAACGCTCTGCGGCTCCTGGCGGAGCTGACTCTACTTTCAAAGACAGGGAGGAACCAGGAAAGTGAAGACTGACAGTGGGGAGCAGTGCAGTGCTGAGGAGGAGGCCTCAGATCGTGTTTGAGTGTGGGAAGCTAGAACAGCAGTGGGGAAGCTAGAAGAACAGCGCTGGAGGATGTGCCCCGAAAAAGAGGGCCAACTACAAATAAATGCTTGGCATAAAGCTTAATTCCGCAAAGAGCTGATGGAATGCAAGCGAGACTGCTGGACTGATCATGGAAAACAGGTTTAAACTTCAAATAAACTTTCAAATATAAGGAGACATCTCAAATAAAGGAATTCTTATAACTAAGGGCTTAAATTAGGGGCAGAGTCCTCAAAAACAGACTAGATAGGTAGAATGTTTCTTTTCATTATCTAGATACAATTTTATTGCATATATGATATAGATACATAGTATGTATTATATACTATATGGTGACATTCTATATGGAGAGGGATATCTATATAGAGAGTGTGTGTTTGTGACAGAGAGAAACAGAGAAAAACAGAAGAAACTTCTGTATTTAAAGTACGATGTTAATTGTCCCAAGAGTTTACTTCTCTATAGTTGGGGGGTATGAGTATTTGAGGGAAAATAGAGAACTCTAGGAAGATTTCATGAGCACAAGTATAACTTATAGGCAAACTAACTTTTTTAAATTTGAAAGTAGAAAGATATCTCAAGATTGAGCTTTCACTGTCAAAATTAATCAGCTGTCAACTTACCAGGGAGACCTAAATCAGTTTTTACTGTTAGGTCCCACACCCACTTCTGAAGGATGGTTAGGACAGCTGTAAAACATTTAAAAGTCAATAGATGAACACATTAACAAAACGGTGATATTATAGAGTAAGTGATTAAACTAGACACTATATTCAAAAAATACAACAGATTGAGAATTATGAGATATTTCAAAAGCTGCCTACACAGGTTGTAAAACAAGCGGAGAAAGATAAACCCAAACAATCTAGTCTATATCCTGCCTTAGAATGACAGTATTTACTTAGTCACTTGAGGAAATGAAAAGCACAACATTTTAATAAAGCAGATCACTATTTTTAAGAAAGTATATTAAAGTTAATTTTGACCTCAGAAAGAAAGAACTTAAAATTCCGAAATAGAAATGAAAAATTCATAGCGATTATTAAAATAAATTTAAATTCAATCTAGGACTTCTAAAACATTTAAAAATACAATGAAAATGCATTGGACAAATGTTAAAAAGTGATGAACTAGATTTAAAAAATGACCCCTTAAAGAGATACGTGTGACAGCTTTTAATTTTTCTAATAAATTTATTTTCATATGTCATTGTTCATTTTGTACAGTGTTTGATTTCTCCCCTCATATAGTTCCCGTAGTGCTCCCACCACCATAGCACCTGTTATCCATCACCACAGCTCCTTGTGGTCTTCCTGCCCGTGTTTTGTCTCCTCCCTCCCCTCCCCTGCTGGATGCCTCAGATCTATGGCCAGTTTGCAAATTTTGTCTTTTTTCTGGCCCTTTGTTTGGTTTCCCTGTATTTCACGTATGAGTGAAAGCATCTGATACTTATCTTTTTCCTTCTGATTGGTTTTGCTTAGCATAATCCCATCTACCTCTATCCATGTTGCTGCAAATGGCATGAGTTTATCTTTTTTGATTGCTGAGTAGTATTCCATTGTGTATAAATACCACATCTTCTTGTTCTATTCAAAGTTTAAGGGATGTTTAAATTTTCATATCTTGGCTATTGTAAATAGTGTTACAACAAACATAGGAGCATAGGTTTCCTTTTGAATTAGTGTTTTTGTGTCCTTTGGGTCGATTCCTAGTAGTAGAAATCTGGATCATATGGTAGATTAATTTTTAATGTTTTTGAGGAATCTCCACACAGCTTTCCATAGTGGCTGGACTGTTTTGCATTCCCATAAGTATTATAAGAGGTTTCCTTTTTCTCCACATCCTCACCAGCATTTGTGCTTTCCAGATTTTTTTCTATTGGCCATTCTCACTGATGCGAGGTGGTATCTCATTGTGGTTTTGATTTGCATTTCCCTGATGGTAAGTGATGTTAAACATATTTACCTGTTGGCCATTTGCATTTCCTCTTTGGAGAAATGTCTTTTTAGCTCTTTGCCACTTTTTTTTGACGGGGTTGTTTGTTATGTTTTGTTGAGTTGTGTAGGCTCTTTGTAGATCTTTGTTATCCATCACTTATCAGCTGTATGGTGTGCAAATATTTTCTCCCATTCAGTAGGATGTCTCTTCATTTTTGTTACTGTCTCTTTTGACCAACTTTTAATTATGTCCAAATACTGTAGTAACAAAATGCCAGAAAGAAAAATACAGAAACACTTGGTGGTCTGTTCTTATTGATATTTCTTTATAGAGTCTGAATTTTAATTTTAAATTATTTTTGAATTGTTAATATAATGATCTAATATGTAGCTTGTCCTTGCTTTATTTATGGCACTGTTTCATAGAAAATTTTAATTTTTAAGTTGTAGAGTTTATCATACTTTTTCTTCCTAAAGTATATGTTCTGTGCTTTGAGTTTTGTTTAATAAATCCTTCCTTGCTGGACACCATAAAGTTATTTATCTATATTCCATTTTAATTTTTTTTTCACGTTTTATTGCCTATTCCACCTAAAAGAATTTTGTGAATGATATGAAGTAGGAATATAATTTTATTTTTTTTCTGGTTATCCAAATTGTTCCAGAGTTATGAATTAAATGATATGTTATTTCCCCTTGGATCTGTAAAGCTGTGTCCATTCTTTATGAATCTCTTCTGTAACAGAATCTGGTTCTGTCCTCTATTTGTCTATGTAAAGGCACACTTTTTATTTCCATTACTTTGTAATTACTTTGACTTTATTTTCCTTCTTGAAAAAGACTTTCTTCAAAATTGTTTTGACTGTTTATGGCTATTTTTGCTTGCGAAGGGATTTTTGAGCCAACTTTTAAAGAAATTGCATTGAATTTATAAATAAATTTAGGCAAAATTGACATCCTATGGGGTTTAGTCTTCCCACCCTCTAACATTCTATAACTCTCCATTTATTTTAGGTCTTTTGAAAGGACTTTAAATAATATTTTCAAATTTTCTCTAATAAGTCTTAAATATTTTAAAAAATCATTCTTAGCTATCTCATTTTACTGGTATTTTAAAGTTTTAAAAGTTCATTATCTTATTGTTTCAAATATGTCTTATATTTAAATAATTTTACAAATTTGGGATTATATTGCTTGTTTGACATTTATCATGCTATTAAGTATCTTTTAATACGGGATTTTTAGGGTGACTGAATTAATTTCCACTATGAAGATTATTATTTAATTATTTAGTTATTGATATTTACATTGTGTCTAGTTTTTTAATTTGAAACAAGTCTCTGAAAAACTTTCTTGCTAAATCTTGGCATACCACAGCAATTATTTACTTGGGATTTACTCCTACATTTTGAATCACTGAACCAAAAGATACTCACTTTTCCAAAAATCAGTGGTGGGTGGTTCAAAAGTTATTATACACACACATGTACACACATGTATGTATGTATATGTATAAATATTCATACACACATATGTATATAAACACACAGGTATGATATAAACATGAAAGAATAGTTTGCAAGTATTGCAAATTACGATATATAGAAATATATTTACTGACAGAATATTATCATGAGGAAAGTGGATTATGTAGTATTTTAGTATCTTAATTTAGTTAGGCCTATACTAAGCAATGAAGAGATGTAGAATAAGGCAGTGAATAAAGGATTCTGGGCAGATACGTGACAAAGAGATAGCAGCAACTTTAGCCATGGGGAAAGGAATTAGGTATGATTTTTATCTCTTATTTTCTTCCATAAATTTTCTATTTTCAACTATGTACATGAATTATTTATGAATAAAATGATAAAACCTAACTTTGGGATTTTTACATAGGTTCAGTGGATAATTTTTCTCCTTTCATTTTTAGAAAACTTTCTTCATGACAGTCCTTTTTACTTGCTTCTTCCTCTGTTTTAGAACTAAAATTGACCAGCTCTTTTACTATCACAACTGTGGGTATTGCCATTATTTTATTTAGCTGGCACCTTTCACAACTGTAATTCTTTTATTCCCCATTTGGTATTTAAGTAGATTTTAGGTGAGCTCAGAAATATGATGGAGTAGACTCACTCAATAGCATTATGATATGGCAGTATCAATATCAAGTATTGGTTTTCTGCATGAATATGCTTGCCCGTCACACGTGTGCTTTGTGGTGAGGGACAAAGCCACTCTGGCCAATGGAAGAATACATGAAAGCCCCTAACTGCCTACTATCCCCGCCTCTTCTGGCTTAAAACTGAAGCTTTGTTGCCTCAAGGGTGGGAGCATTGGGAGCATTGTGGGATAAAGGAAAGAGAGCTCCAAGTTCAAGGTGGTGGTGGGGGGGAGAGAGAGAGAGAGAGAGACACCCCTAGAGGGGCTTACATCTCTGGAGATGCAGAGGCCCTTTTCCAGGTTCAGTCTCACCTTTAGTAGGGGTCAGGCTCAGGGAAGGTGGGCGAGTACATGGAGGAATGTGTGGAATAACGTGTGTGGTGGGGATGTGCGTGGGGGTGCATAATAGGCTGGCACAAACCAGGGGGCAGTGAATAGGGGCTGTTGCCTGGGGGGGTGGGAGCATTGTTCCTGCTGATCAAAATATGCTATCTCTAGTCTCTGTTTACACTTAACTTCCTGTCAGGTGGTCTCGCTGGTTATGCTAATCTGGCCATAACGTCTGCCCGCTGTTTTCAGCAGATATCAGACCAAGACTTTTGTCCTGGTGAGAGGCCTCCTGCCTGACTCTACACTTTAGTTTGACCAGCAGAAACTTTGGGGGCCAAGATGTGTGGGGGGAATCCACAAGGCGTGAACAAGAACAAGGTGTGTGTGGGGGAATCCACAAAGCTCTGATGGTTCGCGCCATTCACTCAGGAGGTCCTTCGTGCAGGGGCTGAAAAATGTCACCTTCTGAGGATGTTTTCAATCCCTCTTGAAGGCGAGTGGGGCAACACTAAATAAGGAACAAAGAGATTTCCTGAACAATGCAAGTTTCCCAAACAATTGAGGAAAATTTGTTCCAAAACAATAACTTCCACTCCATTCTTTTGTTTGAGTGTTTTCTTAAGGCAATGACTGGTTGAGAGTGTGATGATGTTTTCTTTTTTTCTCAGCCAGGTTTCTTTTCAAGGGGGATTTGTAACTGATACACAGAACCTCATTCTGATTGCTAGCTTCACAGCTACAGAGAGTACATACTGTTCTGAAAATTCCCGAAGTTGAAATATTTTTATTTGGTCAACTTTTGCAATCAAGATAGTTCACCTTGTCTTCAGAAAATAAAATGGGAAAAGGAAGCCCAATCTCCATGACCTTAAACCTCTACTAAAACTTAGAGATGGGGTTAGCTCAGCTGGTGAGAACTTCATGCTCATTACCCCAAGGTCAAGGGTGCTATCTCATTACAGGGCAGTAAAAGTCAAAGGAAGAGCTCACTGCATTAGGCCAGACTCCCTGGGACACCTGCTCACCACTCACCTTGACACAAAGGACTGTGGGTTTTTCAGTGACATGTCATGACTTAGGGAGTCTCCATCCCATGGCTGGTTGTGGACCATGGAAAAGGGCCAACTGAGGCTGGGGGAGAGGCCCGAGAGCATCTCATGTTCAAATTCAATGGACGATTAGGAAAATTAAATTGGTCTCAGGAAGTCAGTGCAGTGTCCCCCCCAGGCACTGTGTTCAGTGGGTGAAACAAGAAGACTGGGCTTCAGGCACCAGGAGGTGATCAAGTGGAGTCACTGCATGGTCATTGTCAAGATGCCAGCTTTAAGGGACAGGACTCCAACAGCAGGTGAGACCTCTGCGGATGGGGTTATTCTGGGCAATGACATCAGGGTTTCCCCAGTCGGCAATGTGTCCAATGGAGCCATCAGGCAGTGGGATGGGGGAGACCTGGGGGGCGTTTGGTGAAATGCACCTGTGTGCCAGGTCTTGAGTGTGAATGTGAATCTGTGCTACATGACTTCATTAGAAGTGTCACCAGATGGACAGGTAGGAATGCTGACATATGTCCTTGTCATTGACTGGATTGGGGTCAGAGTGGGATGGGCCACCGATGAACCCAGCTGAAAGAAGCTATGAATGTGGAGAGGGGCCAAAAAAGGGAGGTATAGTGATGGTTATCATTATTGCAGAAACTGCAGTGAGAGCATTTTCCATTGGCAGTAATATTCTTTTCATCTCTGACATAGTTCCAGATGAACATACCTCTGATGTATTCAACTCTGTGCAATAGAATTTCTGCGAAGATGGGAATATTCCGTTCTGTCCATTATGGTATAGTCACCGGCCATACACCTCTTGATAGCTCTCACCGTCTCTGAAAATCAGCGTCCTGGGCGCATCTCCCTTCCTCAGGTGCTGATTTAGAGACAGCACTGCCACTTCCAGTGCCCGTCTCCAGTCAAGCAGCTCAGGTCCTCTGAAGGAGGCTCCCAGGTTGTTCTGGGCACTCCCCACCTGAGTCTAATGCGCATGCAGAGCTGAGACCTGCTGAGATGGGCCTTCATCATCCCTGAGCACTGCTTGGCTCCGCCGGCCCTCACCACCCGTGCCTGTCTGCTGCATGGCCCGATGAGTAGCTCCAGCCCCAGGTGGTCATTGCAATTGAAGCAAATTAAAGTGAATTAATAGTATAAATCCAACTCCTCAGTTGCTGTGGCTCAGCAGCCCCAAGTGGCTGATGGACACAACATTTGCGTCACCACAGAGAGTTCTACTGAGCGGGGTCCACAATTGAGAAACATGAAATTGGGGAAGAGGAGGAGGGGGCAATGTGAGAGAAAACCCAAGGTATCCTGCGCAGCGGGCACATGCTGTGTCTTACATTTGGCGTTTGGTTTATGAATCTCTTAGTTTTTAAATTGAAAAGAATTTTGATGATGCAAAAGACTGATTTGATTCTGCATCATTTGCTAGACTGTCTTTGCTGAACTTATCTCCTTCATTAGGGTGTTTGTAGCAGCATCTCACTCGATCCCTAACTTGTGTTTTGGTGGCATGTTCCTTTTAAAAACAATTTATTTATTTATTTTTTCCATTTTTTTTTATTGTTATTTGTGTCTTTTACATTTTGTATTCCCCTTGGGCAGCCCACCACCAATTCACCCGTGATCCATCTCCATGGTCCCCTGTATTCTCCTCTCTTCCATTTTGTGCCCTTATCCTCCCCCCCCTTTCCCCCCACCACCACTGAGTGTCTCTCTCCCACCCGGCCTCCCTATAGTCCTGTTATAAGTGAAACCATTCGATATTTTTCTTTTTCTTTTTGGCTTATTTCACTGAGTATGATTCCCTCTAATTCCATCCATGTTGCGGCAAATTGCATGTGTTTATCTTCTTTCCATGCTGAATAGTACTCCATTGTGTATATGTACCACATCTTCTGGAT
>PVIJ01008096.1:0-76837 GCA_004024925.1 Scalopus aquaticus
CTTGTAAATTTTTGTTATCAGTCCTTTATCAGATGTATTGTGTGCAAAGATCTTTTCCCAGTTGGTAGGGTGTCTGTTAGTTTTGGTTAATGTCTCTTTTGCTGTACAGAAGCTTTTTATTTTGATGTAATCCCATCTGTTTATCTTGTCTTTCACTTCCTTCACTTTGAGGGATGTGTCTTTCAAGATTTTGCTGAGACGTTCCATATGACCCAGCAATCCCACTTTTGGGAATTTACCCAAAGGACACAAAAACACTAATCCGAAAGGATACATGCACCCGTATGTTCATTGCGGCACTGTTCACAATAGCAAAGGTATGGAAGCAACCCAGATATCCAAAAATAGATGATTGGATCAAGAAGATGTGGTACATATACACAATGGAGTACTATTCAGCATTCAAAGAAGATAAACACATGCAATTTGCAGCGACATGGATGGAATTAGAGGGAATCATACTCAGTGAAATAAGCCAGAAAGAAAGAGAAAAATATCGAATGGTTTCACTTATAACAGGACTATAAGGAAATCAAATAGGAGAGAGACAATCGGCGGGGGGAGGCAGGGGGAGGGAAGGAAAAGGGCACAAAATGGAATAGAAAAGAACACAAGGGACCATGGAGATGGATCATGGGTGTATTGGTGGTGGGCTACCCAAGGGGAATACAAAATGTAAAATACGTAAGTAACAATAAAAATATATATTAAAAAAAAATGAATAAACTTGATTAAAAAAATTGTGCTTTGCAACCATCATTTCATAAAATGAAAGGTGTTTTAAGTCTAAAAACATGAAGGCTATGCTCTCAAAATATGGAATGGTCTGTTAAGTTGATTAATTAAAAACTATATTGTCCTTATTTTGCAGATTTGCAGTGGTCTTTGACTTAAATTACATTTGAGAACCACTGATTCAGTGGGGTAAGGAGTCTCTATAGTCTAATGTTAGGGAGAAACTTTAAGGTATGTCTTATTACATTAAGGGGTCCCAAGGTAATTCTGTGAAAATGCCACCAGTTTACATGATATTGGAAGCCGTTTTTTCACATGCCAACTATGAACATTCTATTCATAGGATACCCTTAGGGGAATTCTGCCATGGATGTTGATGTTGCCAAGGTTTGTTCTCATTTTTATCAATTTTTGTCTTCGTTAGAGGTAATTTTTAGTATTACTCAAACATTACTTGATAGGAGTATAAAATATCAAATGGTTATAAAATTTAAAAACTCAACCAGAAAGATGTTTCTTAAAAGTTCTGTCCTTCTTACAGGCAACTACTTTGAAACTTAGCTATTTCATGTTTATAAATAAAACATTAGTGTCCTGATTTACCAGTTTTAGACACTTTCTTCTGGTAATTTAGATGAGGAATTTCTTTCGTAGTCTAACTTGCTACCCTATTCTTTCAAGATGAATATAGAAAATCATTTTTTAACTCTGTTTTCCTTGTGTAATTACCTATACATTGTTTACATCCAAGCCATGTTGAATATGATAAGGTGAGGGTTAAATAAGTTGATATATATACAAAATACTTGGAACTGTGCTAGACACTAGTTAATATTTTTAGCTGTTGCTTCTAGGATCACCTTTCTTTTACAACTGGGTTTAAAAATTGCTTCGTTAAGATAAAGATTTCTTATCTATGAACATTAAAATTTCACACATTTTTCCAGTTTCTATAAAATGCCTTGCAGTGTACTTTTCCACAGGATCATTCTGTCATACAGTTTATATCAGTTGTATTTATTTTTCTTCGAGGGTACTATCCTGGAGCGCCTCTGGGAGTTCTGTTCTAATCTGGACTTGTTGCTTGATATACTTTCTACACTAAATTGTCTTTACTATCCTGGGAATTCCTTTTACTTCTCTGCTATGTCAGCTCTTGCATTCCATGTCTGCTGTTGGCATTTTCTGTCAGGCCCAAAGAAACTGTGCTTGGGTGATAAATTTTTTACTTTACCCATATCAACTCATTACAAAGTTGGTTTTCACTTGTAATTTTAAATAGTTCCACTGTCTTCTCGTTTCTAATGTTGCTATAAAAATAATGTCATTCTTAGTCTTTTATAACTTGTCTTACTCTGTAAGTATAGCATTTTATCTTTGATTTTTTTGGCATGGACCTTTTTCATTCAGTTTGCTGAACATTTGGTGGCTGGTGTATTGATCTTTCAGTCTGGTGGCTCCTGTCTTCCAATTTTGGATGTTTTCTGTTTCTTTTAATTTCCTCCCTACTTTTTTCTCTATTTTACTTTTATTAGTCATGTGTTAGATTTCTTAGATTGAGTCTCTGATTTTCTTCTATTTTCTGTTATCTTGGTTTTTGTTTGACTAAATTTTTTATTTTAGCTGTAATTTTAGAACTTGTTATTCTTTTTTTATAGTAGCTTTTATTTCATAGGTACAATATTTTTTGCAGTTTTCTGAGGTTATTGTATTTTTTTTTAAAGATTTATTTATGGATACAAGAGCTGGGGTGTAGGCCAGAGGTGTGCGGAGTGAGAAGATACACCAGAGAGTGGGGGAGCAGAACAGGCAGATCGACTGAAATATACTGCTGAAGGGAGTAGCCTGTTGCGCCATCAGGGAGGCCCGATTATTGTAGTTTTAAATAAAACCTTAAAGGTAAACATACACAGATAGAGACTACATAAAACAAATTCACAGATTTATAAGTTATGAGGTGAAAACCTTTATAACCAACTAGGGGCTAAGAAATATAGAACATTGCCTACCAACCCAGAAGCCTGAATTTCAACCCTTCTGTTCTTACAAAGTAATTGTCATCCTAACTTGTATGTTGATTACTTTTTTCTTTATAGTCTTACTATGCAAATGTGCATCATAAAATTATAATTTAATTTTGCCAATTCCTAAATCTGTTTTAAATCTTTGCCTTAGAAGACTTACAAGTTTTAGTTTGTTTCCTCCCAGTTTATTTCTAGAATAAAGCAGGTCATCTGACATGTAAATTTCCCATCCTGCATTTTGTTTATTATATCTCCACTGTGCAGTTGAATATTATTTACCCTCCTGTGTCCTATATATTGGTGGCTAAATCTGGAACTTAGTCAGATTCAGGCAGTGTATGTGTTCTTAGCTATTTTGGCAAGCTTACTTCATGGGTATGTGTTCTCCCATCAAGAAACATGATATCTGGTTGTTTCTGTTGTTCCGTCAGCAATCACTGGTGTTCAATGCATAGATCTATTTTTTCATTATGTGTTGTAAAACCATTTTTTAGAAATTTCATTCCTTTTTCGCTTACTGTCTTGGATATATTTAAGATATATAATCCTATTTTCAGTAAGCATGTCACCTGTTCCCCTCTCTGTGCCTTGTGTTTCCCTTGATTTCATTCCTTAAAAGAATAAGTTTTCCATCTTTTAATGGGAAATACACGGTGATAGATGTGACTTCAGAGTCTCGTTTTATTTAGACTTTTATGTATTACTCCATTCTTCATGTCCCGCCTGACCCCTGATTTTTGAGTCTGGTGCCAATAATTCTTCAGTCTTCTGTAGTTCTCCGGGACAAATATGTTTACTTCTCATTGTTCTTTCTGCTGGGCACTTAACTTTAATTTTCTTCCCCATTTTAACAGTGTTTATTCTTTCAGCTGCTTTCCATTTTCATATATTGTGGTTTGGAGTTTTACATGTGCTCTGGTATGATTGAAAATGTGTGTTTTGATTTTTTTTCTTACTGTTTTAGGGTGAGGAGGAGCAGAGAAATCTTTACTCTGCTATTTTAGTATAGTAAAGTCTTTCTTACTCTTCTCTTTCATTTCTATCCAGGACTGCAAATACCATCACTATATTTTCATGGTTCCATATCTTTACTTCTATATCTGATTTTCTTTCAGAGCTCTGTGTATCTTTTTATCCACCTGAACTGCTTCCTAGATTTCCTGATTACTTTTCTCCAGATGTTTGCCAATTTATCAGTCTTTTCCCAGGACCAGGTTTTGGTGCCATTGGTTCTTCTATTTTATTTTTTTTCCCTTCGTTTTTCTCTGTTATTTTACTTACTTTGGGTTAATTTTCTTCCCTCCCCATGATACATGTCAATTTCTAGCCTTTTTTTCTTTTCTAATAGAAATATTTTTAAGACTGATTTGTGATACTACTTTAGCTATATCCTGCAAGTTTTAATATGTGGTGTTTTTGTTATTGTTGAATTTAAAATACCTGATGATTTCTTCTTTAATTGTGGATTATTTGTGTCTTGATTTTCAAACCTCTGAGTTACCTTTTTATTGATTTTTAGTCTTACACACCATTTCAGTGAGAGAACATACATATCCTTAACATCTTGTTAAAATGAAAAGATAGGGACTAGAGGTGTGGGTGTTAGGAAGAGTGGGGAACCCTTTACATAACTCAACGAGGGTAGGGAGTATAGAACTTAGGGACAGACACATGGACCAACTCCTTTGTGTTGGTTTTCTTTGTAAATTTAAATTTTCTATGATCTGACTTCTTAAAAAAGAGAAGCAGCCTACCTAGCTGGATGCACGAGAGATACAGGTTTGTAGTGACTGACCAAAGTCAACCAAGTACTCAGAAGTACTGGTCACCCAGTCAAAAAAAATTTATTATGGCATATGAATTGGGAATAATATTTCCAGTATCTATAACAGTGCTTTATTACTCAGAAATACAATATGATATGTAATATAATAGAAATATTTATATTCAGAAATTAAATAAAATCATGAAAAGGATTGACTTCAGTTTGAAAAACAGGTAAAGAACATTAACTCCTGTTTCCAGAAGCTATACACATTGTTAACAAACCCATTTTAAAAATGCTTCTTTCATTATGATAGAATTCATGTGTGTGTGTTGTGAAATAGCAAAAGGATAAGAGTGTGTGTGTGTGTGTGTGTTGTGAAATAGCAAAAGTATAATACTCCCTGTTGGTGAAGGTGTGGGCCATCAAGTATTCTGATAGTGTCAGTGAGACTGTCAAGTGGTACCTTTTTTTGGAGATTAATTTGATAATCTTTATCACATAAAAAAATACATGTAATATGGATTGGGGTAAAATGGGTTGTTTATATGAAGCAGTATTAGCCATGAGATAATCATATCTGAATAGTGAATACCTGATGGTTGGTTACACTTGTTTCGTCTACTTTTGTATATGTTTGTAATTTTCTACAATAAAAAGGGAAACTTTACATAATTGGTAATTATTCTTTATGAATTTGTCCTGAATAGTAGTTGGAACATTAAAAATGAAGTGCAAAAGGATGAACTTTATCACTTGTAATAGTGAAAAATTGGAAACATCATAGAGATTCCTCAATTGGTGATAGTTGGAAAGTAACTTAGCAGCTGACATACTTTTATATTTTACAGATGCACATTGTGCTATCCAAGATAATTGTTATAATTCACATTTTGTTAAAAATCTATAAATCTACATATGTAGTATGTTCATTAGATCACGAGATTAAGTTTTCTTTTGTGGGAGACTGTGGCATGGGACATTTTCACTATGGGTTTCCTGTTATTTTACCATTTGAATGATGTTTGCTTTCAGAAACGAAATAAAACCTAAATTAGTAAAACTATTTGGCTTCTGATAAAAATAACATTCTAGAGAGGAAGGAAATAATCAGTGACAATAGAGTATAAAAAACCCATTTGGAGGAAATGTACAGTGTTTATTCTAGTTATGTTTCAGTTGTGTTATGGGCCATTTATTTACCCTTTTCTTTCTTGCTTTGTTTACTGTAAATTTCTTTGAACTTAGAGATTTTCAACCCTAAGAAATTCCTTTAGTATTTTTTTTTTTTTAAAGATTTATTTATTTAAGGGCCTCCCTGGTGGCACAGTGGTTAAGCGCTGCGCTGTGGAGCTGTCGGCAGCGCGCGATGCTTGAGTTCGACGCCCAGCCAGGGAGAATCCCACATGGTGCGGCAGACCTCTCCTGCCTCGCCCGCTGCTGCCCTCAGCAGTGTATTTCTGATCTGCCTATTCTGCTTCCCACTCTGTCTCTGGTGAACCCTCTCGCCGCCCCACGCCTCTGGCCTGTACCCCAGCTTGTATGTATAAATAAATAAATCTTTTTTTTAAATGCACACAAAAACGGGGCTGCAGACCAGAGATGCCGGGTGATGAGAGGATTCACCAGAGACAGAGCAGGGAGCAGAACAGGCGTATCCACTGAAGTACACTGCTGAGGGGAGCAGCGAGCGTGGCTGGAGAGGTCTCCTGGGCCATGTGGAATCTCTCTGGCCAGGGATCGAACTCGGTGCCGCATCGACTGCAGATAGCTTCAGAGGCCAACACTCCGTTGCGCCACCAGGGAAGCCCCCTTTAGTATTTCTTGTAAGGTAGCCCTGCTTGCAACAGATTCTCTTAGTTTTTATTTTTCTGGATCTTTATATCGTCTTTAGTTTTGAAAGAATTTTGCTGAATAAAAGATTATTGGTTGGCAGCTTTTTTTTTCTATTTTGCACTTTGAGTATGTCATCTCACTGCCTGCTGCTCTTGTTTCTGATAAGTTAATCTTACTAGGGTTTCCTTGTATGTGGTGAGTTATTTTTTGCATTGCTTTCAAGATTTTCTTTCTTTCGGATTTTTACTCTGATGTGTCTATATGCATATCACTTTATATTTATCCTGTATTTCTGTTTGTTGGGTTTCTTGAATGTGTGAATTAATATTTTTCAGCAGATTTGGATATAAGTCATTATTCCTTTGCATATGTGTAACCTGAAGTCTGTTTGTCAAACTGAAACTATGTACGCTTTAAACACTAACTCCCCATTCTTCTCTCCTTCTGGCCCTTGGCAACCACCATTCTACTCTCAATCTTCATGAATTAGACTACTCATAGTCTCATATAAGTGAAATTATACAATATTTGTTCTTTTTGTCTTATTTTACTTAGCATAATGTCTTCAAGGTTTGTCTATGTTGTACCATGTGACAGAATGGTGTATTTTAGGTATTGAAATTAGGTATTCCCAGTTTTTAGGTATTGAAACAATTTTTTCTCTTCTCTGTTTTACTTACATTTTATGCTAATTTTGAATGATCATCTATCAAGTTTTATATATTATATATTTCTTAGTGAAAAATATAAATTAATAAATTAAAACAAAATAAACACTACTTTGTTGCCTTTAAGAAAGGTAATGATGGTGTGTTTATGGAACAACTAACGCATAAGTTATAATTTTGGGGTGTGTAATTTTCCTTAGAAAAATGAGTGATCTTACACTTTTCATTTGAATATGATTTTGTGAATTGTGGTTCTCAGTCTTTTATTAAACTCCCAGTTCTGCATATTTGAGGGACTGTGACACATTCCCATCAATAAACTAGGCTCAGGTAAGTCGGGATTCCCTGCAGGGAGGTTATGACTGCCCTTCCAATGAGCTGAATTTACCCACTAACTTCCAGATCATTGGTTAATGTGTTATAACTACATGAGGCATAATCATATTTTAAGTTCTTTTAGTTTATCTAATCCCAGTCATGAGATTTAGTGTATCTTTTGTTCATGTTCCTGACTTACCAGCCTCAATTTAAGAGATGTTATTTTGATGATAGCTGCCCTGAATGTGTTATTTGGAGTGCTTGCTAAATCCTGACCTCACTTAGAATAGGCACTGAATGAATATTGAGTACTGCTATCATTTTGTTTTAATTATTTTTATTGAAGTAATACTGTATTAATACATAGATAAGTTTCAGGTGTTTATCGTTCAGAATCAGCATGAAATATGTATGTATACTATGTTAAGTTCACTGATAAAAATCCAGGTCTGTCCTTCTCCATCCATACCTTTGTCCCTTTTCCTGATTAATTCTCTTTGCCCTTAACCTTTTGGTAACCATTAATTGATTTTAAAGTCTAAAAGTTTATTTTTCATTTTTTAGTAATTTTGTTTTCTTTATATACCACATGTGAATGAAACCATATGGTGTTTGAGTTTCATTGTTTGGCTTATTTAATTCAACGTAATTCCCATTAGGTTCATTGATGTTGCAAATGGACATTTTGCTTTAAAGACATTTCTGGTGAGTATGTATGATTTGAGGTGCTTGTTATATTTTCCTTCAATTTAAGGTTTTTAATAGATCAGGTTTTTTTGATTAATATATGAAACATTGATTATAAATATAAGCTCTACAAGTGTGTCAATCTTACACATGGTTTTTTATTTCCTAAACAGAGACTCTACAGGGGCAGGTAATTCACTGGTCCACAAGCGGTCTCCTTTACGTCGAAACCAAAAGACCCCAACATCCTTGACCAAGCTGTCTTTACAGGATGGACATAAAGTCAAAAAGCCAGCATGTAAATTTGAAGAGGGTCAGGATGTCCTAGCTAGATGGTCAGATGGCTTGTTTTATCTTGGAACTATCAAAAAGGCAAGTTACTTTAAGATACACAGTGAGCTTTTAATAATCTTGAATTTAAATTTAACTTCATGTTTTCAGTTTTAAAAGAAATCACCATAAGTATTTCTCTCTTTCAGATAAACATATTGAAACAGAGCTGCTTCATCATATTTGAAGACAGTTCTAAATCCTGGGTTCTCTGGAAGGACATTCAAACAGGCAGGTGCTATTATTTCTCTTGAACATGATTTATACTGAAGTTTGGTTTTCTTCAGCTTGTCATTTTTAGTATTTGCTGAGTACAGTGTATTGAGACACCGCACTCATTTTTGAGGAGAGGCTAAAAAAATCAAAAGTACTCTTTATAGTCTTCAAAGAGTTATAAATTATATGAGAAGAGCAAGAATTAACTCTGAGGGTAGAAGTAGACTAGATGACAGGTGCATTACTTTTTTTTTTTTTTTTTAAGATTTTATTTATGGGTACAAGATCTGGGGTGTAGGCCAGAGGTGTGGGGTGGTGACAGGATTCACTAGACAGAGTAGGGAGCAGAACAGGTAGATCCACTGCAGTAAACTGCTGAGGGGAGCAATGGGCGAGGCAGGAGAGGTCTGCTGTGCCACGTGGGAAGCTCCCTGGCGGGGGAATCGAACTCTTGCTGCGGTGGCTGTGGACTGCTTCACAGTGCTGAGACGTAACCCGTTGCTCCACCAGGGAGGCCCTGCAGGTACATTACTGATGCACACTTAAAACTATTGTTATAACACTTCTAAGAAGTTTGAAAAAACTTTTTTTGGCCATTTGTGCTTCAGCTTAACTGTTATTTGCCCATTTTAGTACAAAGTAATGTAGAGAACTGATACTTATTGCTCACATACTGTTTGCTAGATGGTACAGGGAATTAGAATATAGTTAACAGGTTTGGAGTGCTGAAAATATTCATTAGTAAGTATGGTTTGAAATTACTGTTTAATTATGGTTTTTTATGTTTAGATGGGAAAATGAGGCTATATTTGGGTGCAAGTAAAAATGAATACAGGTATGCCTTGGTTTGGTTATAGGTACGTTTCTTGTAATGCTTTCTGTTTTTACAAACTATAATTGCTGTATGACCTTTGAATCTGCTAAATATAGGTGTTTTTCAAGGTAGTTGTTTCATGGAAGTATGAATTTTAAATGTTAATAGTATGAATATTAAAATTTGAGTATATTAGCTACACAATAAAGTCCCATTTTTGGTTTTCCATTTATTTTTTTAAAGATTTATTTATTTATGCATACAAGCTGGGTTACAGGCCAGAGGCATGGGGCGGAAAGAGGGTTCACCAGAGACAGAATGGGGAGCAGAACAGGCAGATGAGAAATACACTGCTGAGGGGAGCAGCAGGCGAGACAGGAGAGGTCTGCCGCACCATGTGGAAATCTCCCCAGCTGGGCTTCGAACTTGCATTGCCATTGCTGACAGCTCCACAGTGCAGCGCTTAACCACTGCGCCACTAGGCAGGCCCTGGTTTTCCTTTTACTGGGTTAATAGACCTGTGCTAAGACCTGTGTTTTGTTTCACCTTTTGTCGAAAGGAGAAGTAAATTGTCTTTACTTTTCTTAAGTATTTTGTGATTGGATTTTGTGTTTGAGTCTGAACTCACAACTTTGTGATAAATTACTGGTATATTCCATGGACTCCCTTTACTCTGTCTACAATGCAAAGGGTTGCTTCATGGCCATTTAACTGTGTTTAATGCCTGGAAAGTAGTTTATATGTTGCCAAAGAATAAGCAGGTGAATCTGAGAAGTTGCATTATGGCAGATTCAGTGTGGAGACTAGTTTTAGTAGTTTTCTTCCTATAAGAAACATGCTCTGCCTATGTACCTATGTATCTCAAATTAATAATGTGAAAAAATTTTAAAAGAGTTTATGTAACTAGGAAAAATATATAGTAATGTTAGTCAAAGAAATGTGCATTACAGGAGGGAAAGAATATTAAGACCATTAAATAAATATAAAAGAATTTTTCATTTTAACACCTAATAATATTATGGTTTTTTGTATTAGTGGGAGTGTAAATTTCTATTCTAGGTATTAAATTTTAGCAGTTACATTAAATGCATAAAAATTTTTTTAAGGATTTATTTCATTTATTTGCATATAAGAGGTAGGGTATAGGCCAGAAGTGTGGGGAGTGGGGGTGGTGAGAGGATTCACCAGAGACAGAGTGGGGAGCAGAACAGGCAGATTGTCGGAAATACACTGCTGAGGGGAACAGCAGGTGAGGCAGGAGAGGTCTGCCGTGCCATGTGGGAATCTCCCCGGCCGGGTGTTGACCTCGCGTTGCTGCTGCCGACAGCTCCACAGTGCAGTGCTTAATTGCTGTGCCACCAGGGAGGCCCCATAGCACAAAATTTTATATTTTTATTATTGTTGATGTGTTAGTAAAGCTTGTGTATTGGTATTTTAACTACGTATATTGAAATTGACAATATTGGAAATAACTGTTTGAATGATAAAATTGTATCCTAAATTTCGTAGAGTAAGATTATTTTTAGAATAAAAGTGATTAAGGAATAAATAATCACTCAGGTAAAAATAATACTAACTGGAACCATCCAGCTTTTATTGTAGTAGAATTGTTAGGGTATACCAATGGACATCATATTTTAAACCTCAGGAGCTGGAGGTTAAATAGCGGTTAGCCTCTTTCATAAATTAGTAATTAAAAATGTTCAGAATCCAGGAGGAAAAGAGTGGTTGATATCTTTCTTGCCCTTTTTTTTAAAAATCTTATTATATAAGATGGTGTAGGGTGAGTTAACACACGTGCATGTTCTAGTATTTACAAAATATCCTTGCTCTCGTGGAGAGTGGGAATATTGGAAGTGATCCTGCCTGAGATCATCTTAAAATAAAAAAATTTTCTATAAAATCTCTATAAAAACAGAATGAATTATGATTGTAGACAGACATCTTAAGGTAAAGGTGGGAAGGACACGGAGAGGAGAGAGGTAACATTTTGTGTATTCTTTTTTTTTAAAGGTTTATTTATGCACACAGGAACTGGGGTGAGGGCCAGAGGTGTGGGATGGTGAGAGGATTTATGAGAGACAGAGTGGGAAGCAGAACAGGTGGATCTATCAAAGCACACTGCTGAGGGGAGCAGCAGGCGAGGCAAGAGAGGTCTGCCGCGCCATGTGGGAAGCTCCCTAGCTGGGGATCGAACTCATGCTGTGGTGGCTGCGGATAGCTTCACTAGTGTATTGTCCTTTGCCTTGAGAAGATATTATTATGACCTAGTAACAGGCATTGCCAATATGGTCTACTCACTGAGTCAAAAAAGTAGCTTTGCTCTTTGGAACAGTTCTTAATTGTGTTATGTCTGTCTTCTTAATTTGTAATTTGAATATTTCAGGAGCCACTGGAAGTGGGGAAATGGTCTGTACAATATGTCAAGAAGAGTATTCAGAAGCTCCTAATGAAATGGTTATATGTGATAAGTGTGGACAAGGTAAACATTAATTTTTTATTCTTATGGAAAAGTTCTGTTACATGCTTAATGCCCTGAGATCACTGATTAAAAATATTTTGTATTAGTCATTTGAAACTATTATCATGTTTTTCCATCAAGTATATATGTATATACATATATTAAAACAGGAAAAGAAAATACTAAAATGCCTTCTTGAAATTGCATTACAGTATCTATTAATAAAACAGAATTTGCTTTATGCTCTTTTTGATGTTAAAGGATATCATCAGTTGTGTCACACACCTCATATTGACTCCAGTGTGATTGATTCAGATGAAAAATGGCTCTGTCGACAGTGTGTTTTTGCAACGACAACAAAGGTATCTTTTAAGTGTTTTGGGCTAAAGCCCTAAATGGACTTATCAACATAATGATTGTGTACGTTGAAAATTTATTTGAATGAAATGAATAATCAATTCTGGGCAAAAAGAGGTGCTGTTTATTATTTGGCTAATGATGCTTAAGTAATCTGCAACTCTTCTTGCACTTATTTGCTGATCGTTATCTTGAAATAGGGGCAATAATTTGAAAGATGAGACAAAAAAATAGATTATTATTAGTCAAACAGTTTGTGATTTGGTAGAATGGAAATAACTTCAGAAATTTCATAAGCATTCTTAAGTTCTTCTAGAATTGTATTTAAAATTTTATCCTTCACTCATTTAAACAAACTTTTCCCTCTGATATAGAGGGGTGGTGCTCTTAAGAAAGGACCTAATGCCAAAGCATTGCAAGTCATGAAGCAGACATTACCCTATAGTGTGGCAGATCTGGAATGGGATGCAGGTCATAAAACCAATGTCCAGCAATGTTACTGCTACTGTGGAGGCCCTGGAGAGTAAGTAAATACAGTTATTTAATGCATTTTCAGTAATTTTTATTTGCTTTTATTGTCTACCTTGATTGTTCTTATTGATTGTGGTGTGGGAGTGCTAATGAATTGTAAATGTGTGAAAGTATCAATAAAGAAAATTGGGAAGATTAGAGACTAGTTATATTCATCTTTATTGTTAAATGTTTGCTACATAAATAAGAGTTCTAATGTATACAAGAAATTTACATGTAACTTCTGCTCATTAGTTCTAGTTGTACTCTTTGGAACTAAAGAAAAATTCATCTTCTGTTTCTTAGGTAATTGTATTACCTCTCTTTGGTCATCCCATTGTATTCTTTTGATTTAAGTTGGGTTCATAGGTAGGTGGTTAACTAATAATACCTTTTAGTTCTTTTTTTTTCATACAAGCTAATATTATGCCAACTGTGATTAATGTATTTATAATACACTTTTAAAAATACTATTTAATAACATTACATTTAAATAGTAATTATTAATTTCTTATGTCTTCTTATTAGATTCCATGCTTCTCTTAAGACAGGGTTGCAATATAGTAGAATTGTGGAACATACAGATGTTCAATGATAAAAACATGAATAAATGAATGAATTTTAGTTCATTCGTCTCTGATCATACAGAATTTTTGTTTGTGATACAACTTTTTTAATGGAACATTTCTCAGTTTATAGTCACCAGCAGATTTAAGAAACATTCTGTATGGTTTCTTTAAATCACTTATAAAAGAGATAAATAGGCCCAGAGATTAATGTTTCTCTTTTACTCATTCATACCTAGCATTTAGTTGAAAGCACTACTCACAACAGGTAGAAATCATTATAAGAAATTATTTTATGAAACTGATTATTCATTGTATTTTTTTGGGTTTAGAAACTTGGTGTGAAAATAATTGCAGGCTTTTGTGCTTTGGCAGAGATCCTTTGCTAGTGTAGGAATTGTGCTCTTGTTGACTAGAAATAGTGAATGTATTTTCCAAGACCCTATAAATTCTTATGACTAAAGAGGGAAAGGATGAAATGGTTAATGCTGGGCCTCCCTGGTGGTTCAATGGGTTAAGTTGAAGCACTGTGGAACTATCCAGAGCTACTGCACCATGAGTTCAAAACCCTGCCAGGGAGCTTCCCACATGGTGCAGCAGACCTCTCCTGTCTTGCCCACTGCTCTCCTCAGCGGTATATTCAGTCAATCTGCCTGCTGTGCTCACCACTCTGTCTCTGGTGAATCCTTTCACAACCCCCTGCCCCACCTGTGGTCCACACCCCAGCTTGTATGCATAAATAAATAAATCTTAAAGAAAGAAAGAAATGTTTAATGCTAACCTTTTTGGGAAAGAAAAAATTTAATACTAAGTATATCAGAAATGTGATCTATTCAGAATTTTTCTTTTTTAAAGATTTATTTATTTATGCATATAAGCTGGGGTACAGGCCAGAGGCGTGGGGCGGCGGGAGGGTTCACCAGAGACAGAGTGGGGAGTAGCACAGGCAGATCGATGGAAATACACTGCTGAGGGGAACAGCGGGGCGAGGCAGGGGAGGTCTGCCAGGCCATGAATTTCCCCGGCCGGTTGTCGAACTCGCATTGCCGCTGCCGACAGCTCCACAGCGCAGCACTTAACCGCTGCGCCACCAGTGAGGCCCTCTATTCAGAATTTTATTGCGCATAATGCCACGTTATTTGCCCTTTATCTCTTTGAAAGCTAGTAACGTTAATCTTTAAAAATATTTTTCCTTATAGCTGGTATTTAAAGATGCTGCAATGCTGCAAATGTAAGCAGTGGTTTCATGAGGCTTGTGTGCAATGCCTTCAAAAGCCAATGTTATTTGGAGACAGGTGAGAAGACATTTAAAATTTACTGGTTGACTGATTTTTTTTTTTTTAGTCCCTTTATTGTGATTCTTTGCAGTTCAGATTTTTTAAAGTTTTAATAGTGATTTGTAAAGGGGCCGCTTTGGAGGGAAAATATGGGATAATAGACTCAAATTACAAAGAATTTAAATATACATGGAATGTTTGTGCTTATGAATATTATTCCAGAAAGCTTTTAAGTCTTTCATTAATGATTATATTTATTCTTATTACCCCACAATGCTCTAAACTGTTCTCATTGGTACCTTCCTTTAAAGAACCTCAAAGGGTCACAGAAATTTGATACACACCATTTAAACCTTCTATGTGAAGAATTTTTAAAAACAGTGTTTTTTTCTGGATTAGAAAATTGTGAGGTAAAAGAGCCCTAGGAATAAAAATTTAAGATTGAGCACTAAACTTGACATCAGAAAACCTGCCCATTTAAAGCTTAGCTTATGCCACTTTATATCTTTCTGCCCTTAAGTTTGTTTTCTTTGGGTTTATTTTACAGATTGTTTTGTGCATTGAATGTAACAGTGTATGTAGGAAAATCGTCCAAATTCTGGTATAAATAGCCACTTAGTAAACTATCTGTATGATCCTGTGTGTGAACTAAAATATCTAAAGGTTTAAAAATAAAATTACCCCTTCCTCCCAAAAAAAACCTGTATAATTATTTTTCAAAACTGGAAAAGCTCTTTCATAATGTCATAATTCAAATTGTCTTTTGCTTTGTTAAGTGATTTATGGATACTCTAAAGTACTTAATATACAGCTTTTCTTCTTTTCTTAGGTTTTATACATTTATTTGCTCTGTCTGTAGTTCTGGACCTGAATACCTCAAACGTCTACCATTACAGTGGTGAGTATAGACATACCTGTTTAGGAATAAGAAAGAGCCATATTCTAAAACCTTTAGTATGAAACTTTATATGAAACATACATATTTCATATAAACACATGATTTACTTGGCTTAAGCCCTTATTTATCTTTTGTATTCAGATGGCATAAAATATAGCTTTCAAAACATCTTTTAGATCTTCAGAGTTTTTACTCATTTTTCTAAATCTTTGGCCTCCAGAATAGCATACAGCCGAAGAGACAAAGGTCTGAAAGCAAATAAGTCAACTTCTGCTTCAGTCTAGTAATTCTTGGGCTTGGGAAGTCTGAATTTTGGAGATTACTGACAAAGTGCTTTTACCAAGTACTTAGAAATCTTTATTAAATGTTTTTCATATTTTAGGAAAAGATAAGGTTTAACTCAAGAATCAGACATGGTGTGTAGTGTTTTCTTTATCTAATATGTAGTAATGAAAGTGGTAAAAGTTTTGATTGTAAATATTTTTTTCTTAAAATCAGATCCTCTTTGAATGCATTTTAAGAAATCAAATATGGTTTAGTTTATAGTTACTATCCTATGTAGGATAAGTAAATGTTTAGTTAATGTTTTCCAATTATTTTTATATGTAATGATTTATTATATTATGAATATAACTGACAACATTGACACTCTGTTCCCTAAATACTTCACTTTAGATTTAATTGCTGGTTTTATGAAAAGATTGTGTAATTTCTTAGCAATAACCAAAAACATTGTTTTCGTATATTTTGATTATTTTTGGATTCCAGGGTAGATATAGCACACCTATGCCTTTATAACCTAAGTGTTATTCACAAGAAGAAATACTTTGATTCTGAACTTGAGCTTATGACATACATTAATGAAAACTGGGATAGATTGCACCCTGGAGAGGTAGGTGGTCTTGAGCTAAATCTCATTAGTTATTTGATGTCTTTTTTTGTTTTGTTTTTCTTAAAAACAACTAAGACACATGTAAAAATCAGACATCTAAAGTATAATTTTACTTTTAGTTCAGAGATAAATAACTTCGATAAGGATATTGGGACCAGCCCTTTTATATCCTCCTGTTGTGGACTTGGGGGTAAAACTAGGAAGAGGTAAACTGCTTGGCTTTTCCCTTTTCTGAAGTAAGAATCATTGTTATTAAAGATAAATGGAGGTAGAAATCCTTATTATTGAGTATCTTAAGATTCCTTTTCTTCTAAATGTTCCTGACATTTAAAGAGGTAGGCATACTTTTCTTTCCTCTTTTGTTAGTACTCCCTTATATATCTAACTTCCAGGAATGGTGGGGCCCATTAATAGTATTAGGATAATGAGTTGGACAGTGAAGTTACATGAGTTGGAGATTATCCATCTCATTTTGACATCTCATTTTGTTTCTCATTTGCCAAGTATAGCCATTCATGCTTGTTTGCCCCCCCCCCCCAAAAAAAGCGTTTTTGAAGTAATGTAAAAGTTAAGCAGGTTCATTGAAGATTTTGAAGCTATAAAATAGCACAAAAAGGAAAGTAACTCAACTAAGAGTAATAGTTACCTTGTTTTTAGCATTTGTTTAGAATTATTAAAGTATAGATATTAACTCTAAGGTTAAAAATTTTGTCTTATAATATGTTGACTTAGATGTGTGAATTTTAGTCATATTACTCCTTGGTAAAAAACTGATTGAAATTTAGGAAGAATTTGAATTTTAAAGGGTTCATATCAAATAGGATATCAAGGGTTTTGTTACTTGTGGGATTTTATGGGGCATCAAGAGAGCATAATGCACAAATGTTTAAAAGTCAGTTGATGGCATATCAGTTGCATAAAACACCTGCAGAATATTTAGGTTTTCAAATAAAGGATATTATTAAACTCAGTTGAGCTAAGATGTTTTAAAAGTTAGAAATAAAACTTTCTTGTTCAGTTTTAAATGCTGCTTTTTTTGAATGGAGTTTGAAAAGAGTGAGTTACAAATTTGATAAATTTTAGTAAGCTAGTTTAGACATAAAAGATAGACGTAAGTGTAAGGCACTAGTAAATACAGTGTTCTTTATAGTCATTTTTAGTACTTAATGTTCTAATTCATTTAAAATGCTTCCTAGCTATGATAGTCTTTAGCACTTAATATGCAGATATTTTTTTCAGCAATAGATACATGTTTTTATTTTCTGTAACCTGTGAGATAATGTCTTAAAAGTAAGACATTCCAATTTCTCATTCTTTGACAATTGGGACTTTTTAAATGTAAAAACTTAAGAAAAACATGAATATAATCTAGTAAAACTTTTTACAACAGAAAGTTGTACTTTTCTGAAGAGTTCACTTTTGGAGTCATCAAATTTATTTATCAAACTGATCCTCTAATCATCTCATTAGTTTTTCTGTACTTTAAAAAAGAAAATATTCAGACTTTTAGATTCTGTCCTCAGACTGATTATTGATGGTGGAAGTTCAGTTTTTGATTCTCTGTGTTAAACTTTTACAGCTTTATTCTGTAATTGGAATTAATTTTTAGAGTGAGATTTTAATAATAAAAGAGACCATAAATTTGATGTTTATTTAGTGCTTTTCATTTAGCTTACTTTTAAATGTTAGTGGTAATAGAAATAGATATGATAAGAATAATGGATTATTCCAAGTTATTAAAACAGTAAATTCTTTGGGTAAAGGAAATTGAATTACAAATTGAATTTTGTCCCTAATCCAAATTTAAGTTAAAATAGATACTTCTTTTTTTTATATTTATGTTCAAAATCTTTTTATAAAAGTCTTGCTTTAAAACGTGGACTACTGTGTGCTAGGTATACTATATTGATTGAGTACTTTGAGCTATTCAAGAATTGTTTTCAGATTATCATATTGCTTTAAAGAGAAGCTGAAACATTTAGATCATATTAAAACATACTGATCGTTTTATATCATGATTCCTTTGTGTTTTTTAAAACATTTTTGAAATGATATCTTCATGATTATTATATAGACTGAGTATAACTGAGAAACTACTGTTTCGAAATGCTCTTTTTGAGAGAGTAAAAAATGTGCAGAAATAGAACATTTTAGGTTGCAAATAAAGCTTGCTTTAAGATTTTTGTTCAGAATAAAGTATCACTGTTTTGTACCAGGTTGCTTATTGGAAATAAAATGAGATATTAGTAATTTGGGGATCTGCTTGTTTTTGTCTTTGATTCCTAAATTGATTTGAAATCCTCTTTCTTTAAAGTTAACCCATTTTTCTGTTAACTATGGTCGTAAATATTACAAACCCAAAGGTTAATAGCAGAATAATGTATTAAGTGCTGTTTCACTTTTGAGGATTGAAGGGATAAAAGCATAGCTAAAACTCAAATGAAAGACTGGCAGAAATGATGTTTTGCCAAGAGAAAAATTGTATGGTAGAGATAGTGTAATACTTTTAATAGAAAACTGTAAGAAATCTGCCTAATTCTTGCAACCTTTGTATAGCATACAGTGTATAGGTTGGCAGATTAGTTACTTAAGCTGCTGGCATACTTAGACCAAGATGGCATGGCATTCAATATTTGTAATTTAGGGGTGTACAGGTATACCCCCAGTTTTCAAAAATCCCTGTTTGAGCTACTTTGCTTTTAAGAAAGACCTACATTAGTACCTGTTTTTTCTTTTTCTTTTATCTTTTTGCGTAGAACTGGGGTGTAAGCCAGAACTGGAGGGTGGTTGAGAGGCTTCACCAGAGATAGAGTGGGGAGCAAAACAGGCAGATTTACTGAAATACACTGCTAAGGGGAGCAGTGGGCAGGACAGGAGAGGTCTGCTGTGCCATGCGAAGGCAGCTTCCTGCCTGGGGATGGAACTCAGGCCATGGCGGTGATAGTGCTGGGACTTAACCCCCAACCTTCTCCGTTAGGGTGGTCTCTGGTTTTTTGTTTGCTAACTGAAAGAAATCTGAAGAGGACATTGATTTTTATGACAAAAGATGAAAAGCAGAAATAGCATCCAGCTTTTGTGATTTGCAGTTAGCGGTTATGAAACAGTGTTTCTCGAACCCTTGCAGTGAGAGTGGCAGTGGCAATTAAGCTCCTTTCCTTAAAACTCCTTTGTACCACATGTTAATTTTATGTTAGTTTTTATGTGTTCTTTAGTGGGTTACTTTTGGGGCCCGGGAATGCTCAAAATGTTTCTCATGTAAATTAATGGTAATTGTTCCATTTACACCATTTAGGCTTATGAAAGTTTTCATAGGAATCTTATATTTTCAGATAGTGGGGCGAACCCATGTTTTACTGAAGGGATGAGTTAAAAGTATACATAGTAGCATTTATGTCTGTATAGGAATATACAACCATAAAAGTAAAAGCTTAGTGAGATTAGTGTCAGCAGAGAGAAAAACAAAAATAATAACTCTGTTGAAGGTATTATAAAAAGCTCATGGTCAGATGAAAGACCTACAATATGATACTCTTCCAATACAGATTATTTGATTCACATTTTATTATTTGCATTCATAGTGTTCACAATACTTAATGGATGCTGCTCCTGGCCCCATTATGCAAGTAAAAATATACAGCCCTATGCAAAATAGCCCTGGAATGCTCTAGAAACTTACAGATAAAATTTCTTGAGAAACCATAGAGATAACCCTATGTTGTGATTTTTAAAACCGTAAAAAGGAGTGGATTTGAGATATTAGAAAGTCAGTTTTGTCGCTGATTTTTAACAAAACTATAGAGCAGATTTTTCAAATACATGTTTTATGAGCATTTAAAAGGTAGTAAGGAGATAAACACTATAATTTGTTAGAACAAATCATGTTAAATACCCTTCTCTTTTAATATGGTTAGCAACACAGATATGAAATGCATTGGAAATGATATAGACATAGTATAACTTAAGATAAGGTACTGAAATGTGAATTGGTTAAGTAGAACAAATGAATTTGTAAAGAGTAGCAACAGAAATCAGTAGCTTAGAAGTATTCTTAAGAGAGAGTCTAATGACTAGCCCAGGGTTCTTTGTCTATTTTCTATTCAAGAAGGATGGCAGATCAAGTGAAAAGCTACATTGAACTGACAAATCAAATTAACAATAGTTATGAAATTTGCCTTTTAGCCTTAAATCCACATGCAGCAGTATATGCATATGATAAAGAGGATACTTGATAGTACATCTGATAAAATTGTAGAGTTGGGATGGGGGAACAGGAAAAGAATAGAATTAGTAGCCTAAGGATTAACCTGAAATCGTGGTATTGCTATTAAGAACTTAACCTAATCTTATTACATAGGTATGAGAGCTGTTGTTATATATTTGAGGAACTATACTATACAATAAAAGAGGGAATAGAATAGAGCCAGGAAAGAAGATTTTGTACAGCTATAAAATGGTAGTGGGTGCCTTATCATCAGTGGTAATATTTGAGCCAAAGTTGAATGACTACTGTAAAAGGGATTGCAGTATCAATGAATGTTTAAATTAGATGGACACCTAAGTTCTTTGTCAGCTTTTAAAGTTTGATTCTATTGTTTAACCTTTAATAGAAATTCTCTATTATTGGACAATTCAGAAATTACAGTAGGAGGAGATGGCATGGTATAGAGGAATGAGTACCCAAGTGTCCTGTTTCATTTTTTTTAAAAAACATCCAACACATTGACACAGCATGGGCTCTCAGTGAATGTTAAGTGAATGCATTGTCACTCAGGTTCAGAATCTAGCACTGTCACCTAGCTGCCCATGTGACTTTGAGCCATTTATTTAGCCTTTATATCTGTTAACTGATCTATAAAATAAAAAAGAGTTAGATTGGATCCTTCAGTATTCTTCTTGACTGATTTATTCTTTTTACCTGGTTTAGGGATCCTGACTGGTAAAAAACATAGTGGCATTAATTTTGGAAGTTACCTGTGGTATTTTGGAAGTTTTTAATTTTAAAGTTGTGATTTTATTGAGGATGGTACTTTTTATAATCTAGAATTTTTTACTATTGGGCCTCTGTCATTAAACTTTGAAGGAGAGGTAGAAATGACTGAAGGAAGCTCCTTTGTAACAATATAGAATACTTTCAAAAGTATTTTTTAGAATATTTGAATATTTGGACTTTTAAAATAATTTATAATAATAAAAAATTCTTAGCCACTTTGGGTTTTGGGACTGGTTAAAGCCTGTAATTGTTACTAAAATAGCTCCTCCTCTAATTTCATGTTTTAAAAAAGTACAGAGATCATTGGTTTGTGCTATATTAGAAGTGTTGGGAGTAAAGTGGTATGGTTCTCATTACTTTTTATGTTATTTTTAGACACTTTTATGGTTGATATGAAAATAATTCTAATGTATTGTTTCCCCAGATTATAGAATTAATATAAATTTAGTAACTAATAAAATCCCATTTTTGTAGGTGTTACAGTTCTTTCAGACATATCATTTATTTGACACATGCAATTGTATTAAAGTTACTGCAGGGTTTATACTCTCCTTTTAATAGGTAAAAAACAAACCTTAATGGGGTAAATGGTCTTAGATCACACAGCTAGTCAGTAAGGACTTGGAATTATAATTTTGACCTTCTGACTACCAGTCAGTATGCTTTTCCTCTGTAGCACATTGCCTCTACCAGGTGCTATTACTAATTGCCTCTGTCTAGCATGTATATTACTAATTGATGAAATTATAGTGCTTTAAAATGTTTCTTGATACTTCACAGCTCGCAGACACACCAAAATCTGAAAGATATGAGCATGTTCTGGAGGCATTAAATGATTACAAGACCATGTAAGTTGATTTATTTTATGTATCCCTATGAGGGAGACATTTAGTAAGTATAAGGAATAATGACATTGCTTAAGAATTGTGGGGTTGTTGTATAGAACTACTGTATGCCATTTTAAACTTTTTAATTCCTATTTCACTCGAGTATAGCTGTGATTGTCAAAGATTGGAGAAGGAAAGAACAATCCTGGGAATGGTGGATGGGGGGATTATTACTATCTCAGGACAATTTAGTCTTTTCAATTCAAAAAGCTTATTCAGTAATAACCTGTTTATATAATGCAGTTTACTAAAAGTAAAATCTTGCTGGTGGGAATATGTAAAAGATAGAGGAGTATATTGTAGAGAAAATGGGTTTTTAATGATGAGATTTATGGTTTTAAGATTAGTTAATGTCATCGGTTATAGAAAAGAGGTATTAGTGATCTAAATTTTTGAAAATTATATTGTATAATATCTTCTTGTATTGATCTGTTAAAAACCAGTGTATCTACATTTATTAATGTTTTCACAATATAGTAGAAATAATTGTTGTAAACATGTCTGACTGCAACCAACTATTAAGTTAGAAAATTTTTGTTTGTAGCAAGTTGCTTCTCTTGTAACTTTGCAGTGCTTCCTCAAAATTGTTATAATTAGTAGTGTCTAGATCTTTAGGCCAGCTCAAAAGGCTATATAAAGCACTGAGCATTTACTATACTGGTGAAAACATTTATAGAACAGTGAATTCCGTAATCTATCTTAGGGTGCCAGAAACACATCTGTTCCTGTTATGGTAGAAATGGGGTCTCCCTTTACTCAAACCTACATAAAAATGGAAGAATAATTCAAGCATTTGATAGTGGTTTTTGTGGCCAGGCAGGCTCTACTAGAGCTGAGATCGATGGGAGTGTTTTGGAAAAAGGGCCCTAAGGACTTTGGGAAAGAAGAGGCATATTTTTCAGACACCCAGGCCCACACTGAAATAACACTTCTCTGCTTTAGGTTATTTCCAGTTCCACATCTGACACACTAGACACTCCTTTTCTTTCTTTTATTTTCTGGGTCTCTAGGATTGGTCTCCTGTTTCCCTTTTCAGTGCTGTCACCTGTGACTTCTGACCAGGGTTTCTCTCCTTACAGATCTACTCTGAAATAGAATTCTTTTTCTAAACCTTTTTTGGAGATATTTTTCACAGATGATACCAAAATATGGTAAAACATACTGGGTTTAAAAAGACACCACTCCATACTCTTCTTTCTGCCTTTAAAAAGTTAGATGCCATGTTTAAAAAGAAAAGTAGACATGTGTTCTTCTCCCTTCTTTCTAATAACTGTCCCGCCCTTCTTACTCGCTTATATCCTACTGTGGACTGGGCAGATAAGAATCAAGGAACGCAAGGGGAAAGAGCAAGTTTTTATAGTATTGGGTAGACTTTTATGTATTAAGGCATTATACTGAAAGTTGTGAGTTAGGGTCTGCCATGTATATGTGTTCAGTTTTTAAATTTTTAGTTAATTTTTTTAAAAATTTAGGTTTATGTCTGGGAAAGAAATAAAGAAGAAGAAGCATTTGTTTGGGTTGCGAATACGTGTTCCTCCTGTGCCACCAAATGTGGCTTTCAAAGCAGAGAAAGAACCTGAAGGAACATCCCATGAATTTAAAATTAAAGGCAGAAAGGCATCCAAACCTATATCTGATTCAAGGTAAAAGTTGATCTGTGGCTTAGTTTTTCTCTTTAGCTTATTTGTAACTAAAAATTATGTGTTTAGTCTCATTAGTATATTTGAAAGTATAAGTGGCAGTTACCCTGATTTGTTTTCCTGCTTATAATTTCTTGCTTAGATAAGTTGCAAAAGAGTTAATGCTAGATGTTTGTTTATTTTAGATCTTAGGCTTTCCAGGAATAGGCCCTTATGTAATTTGTTAGCAAACAGCTTAAGTTCTGGCCTGTTCATTTGTTTGTGTGTTCATTTCACATTCTTTCATTTATTCATTTCTTCCATTTATCAAGCACTTTGCTATCTAAGTGCTAGGGATACAGTAATAAACAAGACAGACTTTCTTTCTGCCCTGATGGTGTTTACATTATAGTGGGGAAGAAGGGTGATAAAGCAAGTTAATATGTAATTGTATACTACATTATTGCCATTTGGGAAATAGCTTATAATTTTAGACTATACTGGGATGGACAGAGATGAGGGGGGTCTACTTTAAGAAAGAAGCTTAAGGAAGGCCTAGTTAAGATAATACTTAAGCTGAACCTTAAAGAATGAGAATGATCTAATGTGGGGAACAAAGACTAGGTAGCTGAAATAACAAGTATGACAGCTGTGAGGTATGTTCTAGGATCTCCCAAAAGCTAGTGTGATAGGAATAAGAGAGTAGCATCAGGTGTTGGAAAGGTTGGGTGGAGCTTGATCATTCGAGTCTTAATAGGTCTAGTCAGCAGTTTGGGTGGTTTTCTAAGAATACGGTGCGGGGCGGGGGGTGCTATTTAAAGAATTATCCTTTAAAAATTCTTTGGATGCTATTTGGAGAATGGATAGATATAGGGGTGAGAATAGAAGAAAGAGAAAATTGAGATTGGAGTTGTCTAGGTGAGAGATGAGATGAGGTTGCTTGTACAGGGTTGGGTGGCTCAAATGGAGAGAAAATAGATTCAAGATCTTTATTGGAGGTGGAATTTTTTGGTTTTGCTAAATTTATGGAAGAAGGGAAGAATTAAGTTTAACAATGCCCATATTTCTGACTTGAGCAACTGGTGGGTGGTGCTATTTGTTACCAAGATCTGGAAGAACAGATTTTGGCAAACTGAATGAAGCATTCTTCTATGTCATACTCACTGAATTTGAGATTCTTCATAGGAAATACGTAAATGATGATTATGTTAACATGTGGACAATTGGGTGTGTGATGAAGATGACATAAATTTTGAAGTTGATTTATAATACCATGAGATTGAGTGAGAATCTGAGACTCAAACCTGAGAATCAAATTGAGAGAAGATAAGATAATGTGACCTAGAATAATGCTCTGATACCATTTAGAGGTTTGGGAGAGGCAAAGTAAACAAAGGAGACTAAAAAGAATGACCTGTGAGGTAGAAGGAACCCAGAAAGTTTGGTATCCTGAAAACAGAGAAAAAGGGAGTGTTTTAAGAAAGATGAGTATATTAAACAATATTGAATGCTGCTGAGAGGTGGGTTTAAGATGAGGGGAAAATGTTTATTGGATAACATTTTGTTATTTGTTACCTTAACAAAAAGTTTTTTTGTTTGTTTTGTTTTTTTGAGAGGTGAAGATAGAAGTCAGATTGGAGTTGGTCAAAATGTGATTGAATCCAGCACTGTCCAATTTACATGTCACAACTGGACTTTTTCTTCAAATAAGGGACATAAGCAGATTCAAAATAATGGTGATAATAATAATAAAGAAAAAACAGAAAATAGGAAATCTTTTAGAATTCTGATGAGAAGGGAAAAAGTGGCAAGGGTATGTGTCATCATCTCTCAGAAGTTAAATTGTGAAGGGAAGTAGACAAATGGAATGAAGTTGAATAGGGTAAGGGAGTAGTCAAGAGATGGTTCTTAATAAGAAGCAAGATGATTGAAACCTGTTTTTGTATGCTAGTAGGAATGATGCAGTGAAGAAGAGATGGGTATATGAGAGAGGGGAGGTAATAAGATACAAAGTCTTTGAGAAGCCAAAAGAGAACAGATTTAGATCTGAAAAGTAGGAGTGACATTTGACACAAGGTCCTACACCTTTTGTTGAAATGGGGTGAAATAGGAGAAGATGGGTATAGATGCTGGTTCTGTTTGTAGATTTGGTGTTTGGAAGATGACTAAAGTTATTGACTGGTAACTTACATGTTCTCAGTGATACATGAGATGGAGCTAGCTGAGAGGGTTGTGCAGAGAGGGAAGAAATTTAAGTAGAAAAATGAGTCAGTCATGTGGGAGGGTAAGAATATAATTAAGGTGGGTTGACTTCATAGAACCATTTGAGTTTATAATAAATAACTAATAAATAATTTAGATAATATTTGAAAGTCGCTGTCCTCCTAGCACTCCTTTCCCCCTTCAAATTGTATCATTAATCCTTGCTAGCAATTGTCCATAAGTTAGAAAAAAGGTTTCTACAACTTTCTTTCTGATGCCTATCATAATATTGATGGGACCTCCATCTGTGGTAGCTTTTAGGTTTTTATTTGATGCTACCAGGTAAAGGTTCAATGTTCTTTTACGGCATTCTTAATTACTTTTGGGCCCTATGTATGAATTGGTCTTACAGTCTAAAAGCATTTTCTTTTTTCTGGGGATCTTTTATAACTGAGTTTGATCATTTTTCCAAAAAAAAAAAAAAAGTGTACCCCATCTGTCTTATCCTCAAGACTTTTAATTATAGTTCTAATTATGCTTTGTTATTCTACACCCCTACTTTTTCCTTCCTTGTACTTCCTCCTTTACGTCCCAGTTTTAGTTTTGGTGTCTGGAATGATAGAGATAGTCTTGCCTAATTTTCTTCATTCATCACTTTTATCTATTATAAGCTTTGTTCCCTTTCCTTGTTTTTAAAATGAATTTTCCTGGATTTATATCACCTGACCCATTTTATTGACCTGCTTTTGTGCACTCATTTGTCACCTTATAACTATACTGTGAATCTCGTGGCACAGAGAGTATCTTTGTGCCCCTGTTATCTAATACCCCTTTTATATGGCATGTTTGTTCAATAAAAAGTAGATATTCTGTTAATATTTGCCCCATTTCTTCTTCCCTTCTATTAATTAGAGATGTCCTTGTTTCTTTGTTTCCTTCCTATTATTTGCTATTTGGCCTTATGACTCAAAAACTGCTTTCTAGATCTTTCTAATTTTGCCCTTTGAATGATTCCTTGCCCAAAATGAAGGATTCCCTCCTCTCTCCTTTTTTTCTCCTGCCACCCTGGGCTTCATTCTCTTTCTGATTAGCATCATTCAAGAATCCATGTGTATTTAACTCTAAAGGCAACTGCTATTGATACCACTATATTTTAACATAGACATTTGCTGGACTCATGAGGTTAACAAACTAGATTCATACTCATTTTCAGTAGTAAATTTTGAAGCATCCCCTAATTATGCATGTAGTAATAACCCTAACTAAGTAATTGAACTTTTAGGAGCTTTGAAATCTTTTACCCAATATAGTAGTCTGTTTTTGTTCCGTCTTTTTAAATTTTAGGTGATATATATTTATTTTTCAGATTTATATTAAAGAGAATTTTTCTTAAACATTTCATATGTAAATATCTGAAGTCAATAAATAGCTATTAGAATATACATTTGACTAAACTTGTAGATTAAACTTAATTTTGTTTTTTATTGACATAATATAAAAATGTAATAATAATATAGTAAGTACAATCTAATTATTATGTAAGTAGAGCTATGAGTATAATTGTCCATTGTCTTTTTGTTTTTTTTATGCAGAGATTAAATGTGTAATGGTTTTATGTTTCAGGGAAGTAAGCAATGGCATAGAAAAAAAAGGAAAGAAAAAATCTGTAGGCCGTCCACCTGGCCCATATACAAGAAAAATGATTCAGAAAACTGCTGAGCCGTCTTTGGTAAGAGGATATGTTGGTGTATGTTCTCAGAGAGGAAGGATGATTGCAATTACTGAGGAACTCATATTTTTTGCAGTTTACTTTAGAACCATGCTTTAAGTATGTTGTTGTTTTTAATTTTCCAGGGTAAGGAATCAGTTTCAGAGAATCCTACCTTGGATTTACCTTGTTCTATAGGGTAAATAGAAAGTTATTTCTTCCCTTCCTGAGAATTTTCTTTTGGGGGGAATATTAGTATTTCTATTGTTAAGTAATAATAGTTTTTATACTATTTAAATTCTTTCGTCTCAGGAGAACTGAGGGAACTGCACATTCATCTAATACCTCAGATGTGGATTTCACGGGTGCTTCCAGTGTAAAAGAAACTACCTCGTCTAGCATTTCCAGGCATTTTGGGTAGATATTTTATGTTCTTATTCTCTATTAATTTTCCTGTAGCCTCTTTTTCTTTGTAAAATGATGAGTAAGTAAAGTTTTAGGAATTAAGAGTAATACAAGTATAGTTGTGCTTTTTGAGAAGCAATCCATTATGTAGACTTCCTAGGTTGTTAATATTCATCTGAATATATTGGATCTTTAGAGCACAAATATTAAACATTTCAAATTTGTTTAAAGAGGTGTGAACCTATACCCCTAAAACATACGTAGTTTTATAAACCAGATTTAGCTCAGTGTAAGTAAAAATAAGAATATGAATAACACAAAATTAAAATATTTTGGAAATATATTTTGAAATTCAGATTTGTTAGGGAATTTGCTGTGTGCGCAGAGAAGTACACTTGTTTATAGGCTATGCTGTTTTCTATTAGACAGTTTTATGCTTCTAACATAAAAATATGCCTTGTTTTGGGACTATGATATTTTTCATTTATAAATCTGAATCAGGCACATAAACTAATCAGGCACATAAACTATTTACTATAATAAACTATGATATTTTTCATTTATAAATCTGAATCAGGCACATAAACTCTTGTCAGTGAAAGGATTTACAACTCAGGGTTTGCATCGATAGATGACTTCCCTGCTAGCATTTTATTTAATATGACTCTTCTGAAGGACAATTTTTTCCTAAATTACAATAGCTGAGGTATGAAAAATTTAGTTTACTTGGGGGTGGGGGGTCACAACCTTGTGCTTCCAAGTTTTATGCTTCAGCTTTTGTTTAATTTTTGTTCATAATTCACAAACTGCTCTTGTACAGAATTCTAAGTAAAGGCTCAAAATGCAGTTCATTTATTTATGACTCATGAGTAATAGAAAAAGTACCTAGTGTTTTTATTTTTATATATACATTATAAAATTTGATTTTTATCCTTGAATTCTTAAAACAATCTTTTGAATTGCACATTCTATTATTCTTACTTTACAGATGAGGAAAATGAGACTTAGAGGGTTGAGTAACTAGCCCAAGATATCAATAGCATGTTTAGAAGTTATAACAGAGCTGGGATGTTAACTATAGGGCAGTATGATTGTAAAGTCTTTGAAAGTGGCTGTTTTGCTATATTTTCCCCTTACTATAAGATTGTAAAATCATTAAATTCCTGAGCTGAAAAGGAACTCAAAGATCAATATCTTAACATTAATGCCTTCACTTAAGAGAACAGAAGAAATTTGAATATGGCTGATATCACATAGTACTAGATCCAGGGTATGCTAATTTATGCTACTCCAATTCATTAAAGTTTCTTTTCCAGGTGTAGAACTGGTAACAAGAGAACCTTCATTTACATTTTACTGTCTTAGCATAGGAACAATGTTTTACATGTAGTATTTATTAAATATTTACTGTATTGAATGAATAAATGAATGTACTTTTAAAACAATAAGATTGTTGATAAGACCTTACTCTTAATAGAGCCTCTTAGTAAGAATTTGCCTTTTTGACTGACCTTGTGGTTCAATTTAAACAATTAAAAGATAGTAAAGGAAAAAAAACCGATTCAAAGATTAGCCCCAAAAGGTAATGGAATCTAATGAGGGGGAACTATAGTCTATTTTTATAGCATTTATTGTTTTGCTTTGGCTGATTTTTATGTCAGCAGGGGTATAGACTTAGAATGATAGGAAAAAATCAGAGAACATACTGTATGCTCAAAGGGTGTTTTATAAGCTTAATAAACAATTGTGGTCTTTTTTGTTCCCTAGATTATCTGATTCCAGAAAAAGAACTCGTACAGGAAGATCTTGGCCTCCTGCAATACCACATTTACGGAGGAGAAGGGGTCGTCTTCCAAGAAGAGCACTCCAGACCCAGAACTCAGAAATTGTAAAGGACGATGAAGGCAAAGAAGATTACCAGTTTGATGAACTCAACACAGAGATTCTGAATAATTTAGCAGATCAGGAGTTACAACTCAATCATCTAAAAAACTCCATTACCAGTTATTTTGGTGCTGCAGGTAGAATAGCATGTGGCGAAAAATACCGAGTATTGGCTCGTCGGGTGACACTTGATGGAAAGGTGCAGTATCTTGTGGAATGGGAAGGAGCAACTGCATCCTGACTGTAGGACTGAACATTATGTTCACTGCACTCTCTTTTTCTGTAGGTACAGTTCAAAGCCCTAAAGGAGTCTGGCTTTTACTATCTTTCCTTAAAAAAAACAAGTCAAATTCACAAATGGAGATGATACTAGCCTTAACATGTACCTGTCAATGTTATGGATATTGTCATAAAAAGATATCTTTTAAAAATCAGAACAGAGACTTAATTTTTTAAATCTTAAGATTTGTAGAATGTTTCTAGGATAGGATATTAAAAATGATTCAAACCCATGCATGGTGTTAGATAATTTTTCTAATTATTCCATTGAGTCAGTTTTTGTGATTAGTGGTTATCAGAGCAAACGGATCATGTAGATAGATAGCACAAGTATTTGGAGAAATGTCTGTTGTTATTACCAAAATGTTGGAAAAATTTATTTCAATACCTTTTAGATTTCATAAAGTGCAGTGTATATAATGCCTACTAAAAGACTGTAAAATATTGAAATTTTCTTTCAAGCAAAGTGTAAAAAATATATTGAGCCTGTAAATTGCTCTGTGACTAGACTTCATTGTCGTCTTAATATATTCTTTGCATGTGCATATATATACACTCATGTGTATATATATGTGTGTGATTATGTGACCTATGCAATACAAATTATGGGAATGGGCAGCTTTGGAGTATATATCCCATAATTCTTTTTTCAGGAATAGTTGCAGTATTTACACAGCAGCATTTCTTCTCAGGCTTTTATTGGGTGCTGTTGCTTGCTATGTATGAAGAGAAATGTGTCAAACAAGTTTAGTGTGTTCTGAAAAAGGGTGTGAACAACAGTGTTCATGGGCTTTTAGAATGCTTTTCACTTTTAGTCCTTGTAACTCAGCTGTTCAGTACCTAAAACAAATTCAAATAATATGAACATTATCTCCTACTAAAAGTAACTTTTTCAAGTTTTCATGGCACATTATGATTGTAAATGTCTCTCAGTTTTAACAGTAAGTCTTATAAGGAGTCCCATGAAGATTCCTGAAATGTCTGTAGTAACTGTTAGTCATGTTGAATAAGTGTAGTATGAACAAAGTATTTTATTGCACAGGGTTAAAAAGCAGTATGTTGCCTGTGGAGGCTACTGCTGCTTTATTACAACATTACCTCTTGTTTTTATAAAATGTACCAAGATTTAAATTGATAACTTTATTTTACATGTTTAAAAAAAAAACAGTTTCTTTTATCACCAGTGTTAGAGTTGTCTTCTATTTCTTTTTGTTTTGTTTTGTTTGTTTTCCTTTTTAGCCAAAGAGTAAACAGAAGAATATTCTTATTTTGGTGGCTATTCATTTTACTCTTAAAAGTGATTGGTGGACTGTAGCCTATAAATTGGGGAATTTGCTGCCAAAATGAAAAATATGTAAAGTGTAGTGATTGCAGAGCGATAAAAATGTGGGTTAGTACTTATTTATTCCATTGATTGATTATTTGACTGTTTATAAAGAAAGTTGCTTTATTTCTTTAAACATCTTCAAAAGATGACCTTTTTTGTCACATTATAGCCAAAAGAAGCAGAGAACTTCGTTGTCCTGCATTTGGTTCCTGGTTGGCCAGGTATAAATGAGCTTTACAAAAGTGCAAATTAAAAAGTCACTTCTGTTTACCTCCACCAAAACTTGATTTTCCCCTAGCTATTAATTTAAAGTTGCCTTTCCTGCAGCTGCAATATTTTGAATAACACAGAGTTTGTGTTGATTTTGAATGTTTGTTTATATCTAGGGGTAATGGAAATGTAAATCCCGTGTAACCTTATTCACTCCACCTGTATCATATTATTTCGTTTCCCCCAAAGTCCTTTAATTCTAACTGAACACCAGCAGTATTTTTAGTAACTTTCTTTAGTATACTTGGAAGATGATTTATTAAGCTGAACTGTCTTTAGACGTAATTATTGTGAATGTCTGTTTTATTTTATTATGGTGGCTCACATGGCTCTGATGTTCAGTTTGTATTTTTGGAATTGCTTTACTTAGAATTAAACAGACCAACATTAAATGTGTGTATTTTTTAAAGAGCTAATGAGTTTTGCTTCTGTATTTGCTTGAAAATACACACTGGTGCAGTAGCTGACCGCTTTTTTTAGCCAGGGAGGAAAGAGTTTTCCAATTCCATTGTAAATATGTTCATTTCAGTTAATCTTTATAAAAATTCTTTTATTTCCTCTTTTCTCCCAAACAATAATCATTGCATGTTCATCTTAAATGATTCTTTAAAAAACTGTTAGCCAAGTTATATACTTTATACTTGAAAAACAGTATAACTACCCTGTCCCCAGACTTTAAAAAAATTCAGACTTCTCCACTATGTTTTATTTTCTCCTTACATATAAGGTTTCAGGGTTCACATAAAAGGATTTCCAATTTTTTCCTTAAAAAAACTTTGCCCTAGACTCCAAAAAAAGAAGTCAAAATACTATACCTTACTCATTTTAATTCCATTTTTATTCAAAACAAATACATTTTTCTAAGTACTCTTATAATTAATGTATATATGGATTCTTAGGCCTTAGGTGATAAACTGGATCAGAATAAGAACTATCAGAGTTAGTCTATGAATTTTAATGTAGAGAAGATGAAGGTCAGATCCTGTTAGACATATTTTGTTACTAATTGTTTAACAGAAATGATCACTAGTATAAGAGTTGAAAGTACCTTCTCTTCCCCCTTCCTTATTTTACAAGATATTTCCAGTATGCATGTTTGCTTTCTGTTGTATATATATATGCAGCAGATTTCTGTTAACATGTTGACGGCAGAACTTACTCTCTTTTGGGCCGCTGAATTGACTTTCTCCTTGGTATTAGTAACTTTTGGTTGGAACATGAAGGCTGTTTTATAATGTGGTTCTACAGTTGTTTGAATGAGGATGTGATGACAAACGAAGATTTCTGTGCAACTTTGAGAAACAGTAAAAAAGGTCCTATTTGTGAGGGAATGTTTTCCTCTTTAATTATGTTTTGGTACCTCTAGGAACACACACCAAAAGTTTTGATTTCTTCTGTGGCAACTGGTTAGTCATGTTCTTTCTTGGGGGAATGGGGATGGCATGGGGAAACTGACAGTTAAAAGTAAAGGAGGATTTTATCTGATTATGGATTCTTTGTGTAATATGTAACAAGGTGTCTGATATAAATCTGGAAATGGGAGAAGGTATGAAAGCAACTGGTCTCTGAAAACAAGTTGGTGGGAGTAAGTACAATGTTTATAATTTTTAACTTTGCATAATATCAAAATGTCTTGGAGTGATAGCTAGATCAATATACTGTGCTGTCTTTATAGTTATTAATGGAATAAGACTGTAAATTAACCAACTCATTTTTCTCTCCCCCTCCTTTCACTTCTACCCAACAAAATTTCTTTGTGCTAGCTAATTCCCCTTGCATTTTTCCTTTGTTGGAGATGATTACTGAAACTGAATGCTTAGTAATCATTACTTTTGGCAGCATCTTCAAGGACTTTGTCTCATTTGAGAAAAATTTCCTATGGGTTTCAAGCATAAAGCAAAAATATATCACATTCAATGTAATTCACCTAGTTACTGTCCTTCATATTTACCAAAAGATACTCAATTTTCTTTACAATGTTGCTTTCCCATGATGGTGGTGGTGGTGGCAAATAGAGTTCCCCAAAGGGTGCAAATTAATTGAGGGACGGGGGAGGAAAGAAAACTTCTATGACGGCTTGTAGCCCTACAACACTCAATTCTACCCAATAATTTTTATTTATTAGTATTTTTAATTGCTCTTTAGTGAGTTTTCTTGGATACTATAAGAGCAGCATTGAGTTCATGAAACATAAACTATTTGCAAGAGCCATGTAAGAAACTGGCAAAAAAAGAAATATCTGTTTTGGAGCATTTTGTTCAATCCTGAAGTCTTACTGGGAGAGAGATGATCTCTCTATGCCTACTGGCTTCCACTGACTTTTTGTGGATGTTGTTTGATTATCAGTGCTTATGTGTGTGACTTGGTCTTGTAGAATAAAACTAGTTTATATATTTTATTTAGTTCTACCAAGGTTATTCAGCCTCATCATTAATGTCAAATGCTGAAAAGAAAAACTGTTGACGTCTGAGTAAATACCTAGCCGCTCTTATAGTTAAGAGTAGTTTTTCCGTATCAAACAAAAGTAACCACATCAAAAAATAAATTTTTTAAAACTTAAGTTTTTTCAAAGGTTCTATTTTTGGTGGCGAAATATTTTTAAAGATCAATTATATTGCTTTTATGTATTCACATAGATATTTGCATATATTATTGTAGATACATTATAATTTACATGAGTAAATTACATTAAGTTACTCTGAAGTTGTAAATTTCAATTAAATGTTAATAGCATAATCCATTATTGATAATATATACTTAATTGGAATTAGTGTTATTTTGACCAATAATTGACATCTAACATACTTCTCTTTAACACTATTCGTGGATTGTAAGCAGATATTTCTTACTCAGTATTTGATGGTATGGTTGAAAGTATGTAGAATTTTTCTAAAGAATGTGGGAGTTTTCTGTCCTATCTGCTGTTGTACAGAAGTAATGATTAGAGTAGCTTTAAGGTATTAGTTCAACCAAAAAAGTATTGGTGTTTTGTTGAACCATGTAATGCCTGTATTTGTAGTGGGGAAGCATTATGTTTTATTCAAAAGCTTATTCTGAAGTAAAAGCACTCAGGAGTCTTTCCAAGAGACCTATTTTGTGGGGCTTCTCAGGTCAATACTCTATTGTCAATTCAGAAGTCCATATGTGTACTTCAAGTGGCATTGCAGCAAAACAGGTTGTAATGAAAAGGCAAGCCTGGAAATAATTTTTAAAAGAAATAATGAAAACTATTATGTAAATAATTTTACATGAATTAGGAAAAGACTGCCTGCCCTATGAAGAATAACCGTTAAAATATATCCAGAATGGTGAGTAAATGGTCAGTTTTCTTGGCTAATGCTGGAAAGCAGCAATAAAGTATTTCTAGTAATTACTGACTAGACCTCTACAAAAGTACACTTTGGTATTGGGAATTAGGTTTAGAAAATGACAAGCATCTGCTCTACAACAGTGATAGGGAAATTTAAGAATTATTTACATAGTATAATCATGTAATTCATTCTCTTCATAAGGAAACTGCAATAGACCTGCATTTTCTTGTACTAGAAATAATTCACATCTGCCTTTAAAGGTACTCCTTTTCCTCATCTAAACCTGGCTTGGAGAAAACTGTTAATCTGTATCCCAAACAGGGAGGATATCTTCTGTCATCTGTCACTTTCTCCCAAAGTGAAAAAACTAAATTGTTGCTCAGTGGGAAATTCAGATAGTGCAGATGATTTTTAAACTCCAAGTTCTATAAACCAGAAATAATGTATCTTATAACTAGAAGTCTGTACATTTCTATTCACCCATTTTGGTCACCCCTCCACCCCCCAGTATCTAACCCACCCTTATTTTACATTTCTAGTTTTGAAATAAGTGTATGTTCACAAGGAGTTGCCAAAAAAAAAAAAAAAAAGGTATGTGTGGAGGTCCATGTACAGTTCAGTTTTCTACCAATAACAACATTTTGCATATTAAGTCTAGAAAACTGACATTAGTACAATCCAGAGTTTATTCAGATTTCACCAGTTTTACAAGTAGCCATTTGTATGTGTAGTTACATGTAATTTTATAATGTAGGTTTATTTACCCATTAGTCAAAACACAAGAGTTGTTTCCCCACAAGCCTGCCTTTATAGCCACATTCCCTTAATTATCTCCATTCCTAACACCTCACAATCACTAATTTGTTTTCCTTCTCTATAATTTTATTTCAAGAATATTGGTTAAAGATTATAGTTTATAGTGTCTTAACTTTTCAAAAATTTTTGCCCATTTAAGTCCCTTGAGGTCCATTCAAATTACTCTATCAATAGCTTCCTTTTTATTATTGTGTAATATTCCATGATATGAATGTACTAGTGTTTAACCACCCCTTTTTATAGAACATTTGGGATGTTTCCAGTTTCTAGCTATTACAAATGAAATTGTTAGGTACAGGGCCTCCCCGGTGGCGCAGCAGTTAAGCGCTGCGCTGTGGAGCTGTTGGCAGCGGCGACGCAAGTTCGACGCCGGCCGGGGAGAATCCCACATGGCGCGGCAGACCTCTCCTGCCTTGCCCGCTGCTCCCCTCAGCAGTGTATTTCTGATCTGCCTGTTCTGCTCCCCACCCTGTCTCTGGTGAACCCTCTTGCCACCCCACACCTCTGGTCTGTACCCCAACTTGTATGTATAAATAAAAAATAAATCTTTAAAAAAAAAATTGCTAGGTACAAGTTTTTAGTTGAACTTAACATTTTCATTCCCCAGGGATAAGGTTCCAAAGGTAAAATCTGGATTGCGTAGTAAGTACGTGTTCATTTTATAAGAAATTGTCAAAATATTTTCCATAGTGATTTTATTATTTCATATCACACTAGCAAAGTATGATCAGGTTTCTCTTGCAGCTGTGCCATCAGTTGGTGTATTTGGTTATGTGACTTTAATTTTAGCCTTTTTGGTAGTTGGTGTGGCTCTATTTTATTATGATTTTAATTCCAATTTCCATAAAGGCTAATGATGTTGAACATCTTTTCATGTTATTGTATGTCACCCACATATCTTCTTTGGTAAAATGATTGTGTTATCAGATATTTTCTAATTGAATTGTTTGCCTGTTTAAAGAGATTTCAGAATTCTTTATTCAAGTCCATATTTTTCTTTCTTTTTTAACATTTATTTATGCATACAAGCTGGGGGGTAGGCCAGAGGTGCGGGGTGGTGAGAGGATTCACCAGAGACAGAACAGCGGGGAGCAGAACAGGTGGATCTACTGAAATACACTGCTGACGGGAGCAGCAGGCGAGACGGGAGAGGTCTGCTGCGCCATGTTGGAAGCTCCCTGGCTGCAGATTGAACTCGTGCTGCAGTGGATCTGGATAGCTTCATAGTGCTGTAACTTAATCCCTTGCACCACCAGGGAGGCCCTCAAATCCATTTTTGAATATGGGGTTTATATTTTCTTCCCATCCATAGCTCCTTTTCATTCTCTTTAAATAGGGTCTGTTCTAGCAGACATGCTTTTGCTTTTGATAAAGTCCACTCTTAGCAGTTTTTTCTTTCATGTGTCATGCATTTGATGTTAAGTTCAAATTCTTAGCCTAGCCCTAGGGCCTGAGATTTTTTGTGTGAAAAGTTTTACAGTTACGTTTTTATCGTGTTTGTCCTAGTTGCTCTAGCATCATTTATTTAAAAGACTGTACTTTTCCTGTTGAATTGCTTTTGATCTTTGTCTGAAGTCAGTTGGACTTGTGTTGGTCTATTTCTAGAATTTCTGATCCGTTGATCTGTGTCATCTCTCCACCAATACCATACAATCTTGATTACTGTAGTATATAGTAAGTTATTTTAAGATTTATTTATGCATACAAGCTGGGGTGCATGCCAGAGGTGTGGGGCGGTGAGAGGGTTCACCAGAGACAGAGTGGGGAGCAGAACAGGCAGATAGACCGAAATACACTGCTGAGGGGAGCAGGGGGCGAGGCAGGAGAGGTCTGCTGCGCTATGTGGGAATCTCCCCTGCCGGGCGTCGAACTTATAGCTGCCGACAGCTTCACAGCACTGTGCTTCACCTGTTGTGCCACCAGGGAGGCCCAGTATATAGTTAGTCTTAAACTTTCAGTTTTTTTCAGAATTGCCGTAGCCATTTTTTTTTTTTTTTACATTTTTAGAGAACAGTTTTACTAGGGAAAGAAGAAAAAGAGGTGCCTGCATAATCACAGGTGGGCAGGAGAGCTATTCTTACATCCTTAGCCTTTCCATAGACATTTTGGGGTAAACTTGTCTCTATTAAAAAAAAATTGCTGGATTTTGATAGGAATTGTGTTAAATTTATAGGTTACTTTGTGGTATGTTTCTCCATTTATTTGGTTTTTGATTCTTTCACCACTTTGGAAATTAGCAGCATACAGATCCTGTACATGATTTGTTAGCCTATGTATATGTCATTTGAAAATCAGTTAAGTTTCCAGTGAAAAAGAACTTTAAAATGTGTCTTGAGGTCCTGGTCTCTTCTTTTAGCTTGCTCCTACGTATGATATTACTAGTACTAATCCTCTTATTATTGATGGAAAGGCTTATAATAAGTCTGTCCTCCCTTTTGATACTAGATATAGAGTCAGTAACATCTTATTGCCACTTAAAATAATCCAGGACTGGGGAGTAGTCTCTCTTTATATATAAGGGAGTTAACTTCAGTGTTGGATAACTGATTTTCATTGTTCACTTTGTTAACGACGCGGTGTCATTGAAAAGCTTTCAATTTTTTTCCTCTGCTCTGCCTTCTTAATTCACATAGTGGTCCAGAATCCTGTTTAATGTGCCTTTTCATCCATAATTTTATCTTGGTCTGAATTCCTTATTCTGTGCCCTTCCCCCAGACATACATTAAGTATAATGTAGCTCCAGTTTCTAATGGCACAAGCTTTCCAGAAGCCCACATATCTGAAAGTGATGGGGGTACAGAAACAGAAAAGTGCCTGAGTAATTTTACCAGTTTGTGGGTAAGAGTGGCTTATCTAGGTGGTTTGAAGGTTATGGCCAATAATACACCAACCTCCACCAAACACTGGTACTCTCATATGCTATTTTAAGATTACCCAGTTAGCCAATAGTCCAAGGATAGATAATGGACACCAGAATCACAAGATTCCGGAGCCATATTCCAGATGGGATAGAGAAGTAGGAAAAGCTCCATGTGTGTTTATTTTCAGAACTGATGATCTCTGTCTATATTTTGATCACCATTGAAGTACAATTCATGTTTAGGCAATGTGAATAAGTACACAACTCAAATGCAAGGCAGAATGGTAAGTGCAGAGAAATAAGAGTTTTCAGATGGGAGAACACACTTGGCTGAAAAGCAATGAAGGCTATAAGGAACAGTAAACTTTAGATTGTAATTTTTATTATATATACTAAGCTCAGTATTCATTACTCATTTAATATGGCTGTCCACTGTATAAAGCAGTGTGAGCGACACTACATTATACTTCAGATACAAAAAATTACATGCTAAATGAATTTGTTTTTAAGCTTTCAGATAAAGAATTTTCATTTGGATAGGCATACAATTATCAAATTACAGGTATTCAATTTTCGTCAATTTTACAACAATGACAGTGTTTAAGGATAAATAACAAAATTACAGGTAAATTTGTAATGTATTTCAGTGCTTTTTAACAACTATTACCCACCATGTCTTGACATTCACATGAATAACATCTTTGATGATATAAATGCAAGTCAAAATGAAACTCGAGGACTTAAATTATAGTACCATAAGTTACCGTACTAAAAATCAGGCCAAATTTTATAAGTTTGAAATTGAATACTGACATTTAAAAAATGCACGAGACAGATAAACATGCCTTTAGAAATACTACAGAATATTAAAGAAATATTAACAAATTCTGCTTTTTTGGTTAATACAGGTAACAACACCTGCCTTTTACATAATCTCACTGTGTGTCTATAAAAATAAAATTGTCCTTAATGTTCCTAAATTATTCTTCCAAATAAGGTCATTATATAAGAAGATACTGCATCATCAGTGTAAAATCAGCGGCACAAATCATGTATGTAAATATAACAAATTCAGTGTTAGGAAAGGAATCAGAGTACAGTACAATAACCGGTCGTATATAAGAGGTAGGATTCTTAATCACAGTTTTATAGAAAAGGTGCAGTAGTTTATATCTGTACTCTTGCTACTTCTTATCTCTCTGAGTTAAACACCAGGGGGAATAAGGAATAGGAGGAACAGGCCGTGATCTTACTGACCTTTGTTTTGTATGTGCTACAGGGCTACTCCTAGACATGGAAATCATTTTCTTGGCCAATTAAGGTACTTGATTATAAATGGCATTGACTTCATTTTTAAAAGTTTCAGAGTAGTTCTGATTACACTGTTACTCTCCCACAGGCATAAGGAGAAATTTTTTTTTTTTTTTTTTTACCATTTTGAGATAAATATAGATGAAACCATTCTCTCTGGATTGTGCTTAGTAAGAATACCAGTAATACCTACAGAGAGCTTCTATATGCAAATGTGTAAGCTAATTGTTTATAACTCATCTGTTACAAATGGGTTAAACTTAAAAATTAGATTTTTGATGTAACTAAATTACTACTACTTGAGTCAAGAATCCAAAGACTGCAATAAACTAGAGAGTTATTTACTTTTTAAGTGTTTGTAACTTGCAATTCAGTGGGTGATTTTCAGTCTTTACTTGAATGCTAATAAAGTGATCAAAAGGGTCATCTTAAGAAAGTTATGATAAAATTCTAACAGCTGGTGCTTAACCTTATAGTAGGTCTTACATATGTAAATACATATAAAAGATAATTCAAAACAATTGTAAAAAATAAAAACCACAACTTTAACTGGAAATTACCTCATGACTTCTATTAGGATTGCATTATGATAATGAGCCAAACATATTTCAGATACATAGTTTAAGTGAACTTCATATTAATCAGGTATTTCCAAGTTGACCTAAATTATTTTTCACTGGTTTTTATAATTCAGAACAAGGGCTATTTATGTTAGGCCTAGATCTTTTAGCAATATTTCCTTCACAACTCCTGGTAATAATGTATTATCCTAAATTAGAATCATGTTTAACACATTACACTTCAGTTGAGAATTAGAATGTTGTCAATATAGAGATTGAGCAATCTTTACCCATTCTCCCTAATTTTAGTAAGTATGACTTTGTATTTTTTAAGAATTATCAAAATAACAGCTCTTGGGAGTGTAGGCTAAAAGTATATAAAACATACTGTTTGCTAGTATTCTAAGTTGAAACATTTGATTATAAAAATCTCAAATCTATTTTTCATAGCTATGCTCCTAATGTTAAGAGGTGCATTTGTAAAAAGAGAAAAGTTCAGTCTTCGCTAAAGATATATATACAGGTATACAGTTACATCTATATATCGATATAACTGTATACCTGTATATATATCTTTATATATCGATCTATATATATCTTTATTGATGTGTATATATATCGATGTATATATATATCTCGATGTATGTATATCTTTATATATCGATCTATATATCGATATATAATCCATAGGTAGTTCTCAGCAAATTTCTAATTTTATATATTGAAAACTTGTACCATTAATTTGTAAATACCACATTTATAAAGAAACTTCTAGAAAAAAGAATCTTAGAGTGTAGTTTGCTGTTGCATTTTGGCCCATGACACTCGCAAATTATTTTTTTTTACTTGGGAAAGTGTGGTTATTATGGCTATATTCAATGTGTGTATACTTTGCAAAATATTTGTTATACACTTAAGTACAACTGGAACAACAAGAGTATGTACACAGACAAAAATGAAGATTTTCCTTTCACATTAAAATTACAATTGTTTTGCACAGTAATGCCTGAAAACATTTTGGAAAAGATTATTAATGGTCTTGACTGTAACAGCTTATTACATTTTTCTGTCAACTTTAGTACTGTAGTTTGGAGGTTTAAGTTCTACTTTTCCTCTTATCTTCAAATAGACTCTTAAGCATATAAACTTGAATAGCTGACACCAATACCATGACCACTAAGTTAACCATAGACCAGAAATTGACTCTATCAAAGTTGCTTTCTTGTATGTTCCGATCACGAGCTTCAAATGCTCTAAGCAAAGTTTGGATATGACCACTTTTGCTTAGCCTGGATTTGATACTGCTGATGGAATCCTGGAGGTAGATAAAATGATTTTAGTATAAAAGGAATGTTTAGCAACTTTCAAGATGTGCTTCACAGTACATTGATACTCATATTAACTTTATATACAGATGTAATTATCATGAGGGAAAAGTACTACTTTGGATTACCTAAATATTTTCTGTAAGGTTATATACTAGTTCTGATACATTTAAATTTATAAGTAGTTCTTTAACAAAGGAGCAAAGCTATGTGTTTTGGAAATAATATGAAAGTATATTTGAGTGGTACAGTACTAGGAATTTTACATACATTGTTATTCTTTGTTTTTTTATTTCTTAAGCTTTCATAACCATAAGAAAACGAATTGTTTTAAGAAATCTAATGAACATTTTTAGGTGTTTACCTTTATATACAGCATAGTGTTTAAAATATTCTTTCAAGTTTCTTCTCTGAAATTTAGTCTAGCATAATTTATTATCTAGCAAAACAACCAGTATTTTTATCTCAAAGTAGTGAAATTACAAAGTACTTCAATTTTAGATAGCCATACTATTTTTAATACAAAATTGTTCCAAGATCACAAGCTTACCCAAGATGCATTCTAAATTGCTTATCTTCTGAAAAAACTACGTAAAGTTCTGGTGAGAAATGACTTGTAAACTTAAGAGGGCTATGCAATGTAAAGTTGAGATATGAAATGTCAGTGTACTTATGCCAAAAGTAATACACTAGAAACATTTTCCTGTTTAAAATCCTCATTTTAGCAAAAAATACATTCAAATTTCACACTGTTCTGATAAATTTACTAAACTATGAAGTGTAGTTCTTTATCACATGGGTATATTTGTAAAGCAACAGTAACTTAGTAATGCAAATATTTCCAATAAAAATGTGGGATTCAGATTCCCATATAAAAACTAAAGACCATACACATTTCGAATACTGGAAGGATTATTGCTAAGTAAAAATTATTCAAGTTTGCTGTTGTGATACAAATTTGGAGGGTATTTTTAGCAGTATTTAAATGGTCACTTTAAATGTATGAATTCAATCTTTTGAATGCAGTGAAGTACTAATAAGATAACTATTTTGTTCGTATTGGCAAAATTACAAAAATGAGATTTAAAAAATGGGACAGCTGTACTTGTACTAAAACTAGATACAGCATTTCCATTATAAGCTGATTCTTTATATAAAATGGTGAAATCGAAAAACTGTCGGTAAAAATTCATGCCAGTCAAACTTACCTCATTTCAATTTGTATTCATAGTAACACCAATGGAAAAGGTAAGAAAACTAACATTTACGTGTGCCAGACATTGTTAGAACACTTAACCACCCATGCTATATCATATTTTATCCTCACAAGAACTCTGAAGGTATTATCCCCTTTGGCAAGTTAGGAAACCAAGGCTAAGAGATCTCAGTATCTAAAGAATTATACACAAGATGTGATTCAAACTTAAGTTAATCTATAATATGTCCCCTATAAATTGATAATTGGTTTCCTAAGAAACCTCATGATCAAAATATCATATTACCAAAAAGTCAAACTTAAAATAATATTGGAAGCTATAGAAAGTTCAACCTTGCAATAATCATGTTACTTCTGCAGTAATCACTTAATATAGATTATTTATAAATATCACTAAGTAAATTTATCATCTGATTACACTTAATTGTGGCTCAATAGACTAACCTCTTCCAATCTGGCAGTACTACATACTATTAACAAAGAGATTCCTATCACTCACATTTCTTTATGTTTATGATAAACAATTCAGGCAACTTTAAGCAACAAAGCTATATTTGAAGAGATTTTATTCCTGAGTATAGTGCTAGTTTCTGGTAACAAGAAGTCTGGTCTATGTAATATAAACAATACTCCCAAATTAAGAACTATCAAATTTCATTAAGTATGCTATGGGAAAAATGTACATCCTACGTGTTCACAAATTACTTTTTTTTTCTATGTCCAAGTACATTATAGTTCAAATACATCTTCTATTTATAAACATTCTAAGGGAATTCTATAGTTAAGTAAGAGTCTTGTCTTCCCAATTCTAGATCTCCCTCTATATGACTGAAACATTATCTTACCTCCCTAAATACAATTTCCTCATTGGAAAGATGAAGATTATAACCCTGAAAGAGTTATAGAAGGACTAGATGAGATAATGCAGATAAAATGCTTATAGTTTAAGCCTATGATACAATAAGGCTTCTTAATGTTAGCTTTTACTAAGGCACCATACTGACCAGGATGTCTTCCAGTTTCATCTCCAACATATCTGTGCCGGTAATATATTTCTTCCAGTCCTCTTGGTCTTGTCCCTGTTCTCCCATATTATCCAGGATTAATTCAAAGAAAATCACCTTCTCAGAAATGGTGCTGAATGTATTATCAAAACAGAACATGTAGTCACCAACTTCAGTCTCCACCCTGTATTTAAAAAAGTACAAATCTTCAGTTTTCTATACTTTTCTTTGGGATGAAAGTAAAAACTAGATAAATCACATGGTTTATAATAACTGAACAGCTTACTGATAGACTTTCTTAGTATTTATTAAAAGATAATTTATAATTTCTTGGGAAAAGAGCAACCTGGAAACAGTCAAGTACTTGAAACTTGGGTGTAATTGGTATGTACTCAGCAAATTATGGTAAATCTCATTTTTGTAAAAGGACACAAAAACTGACACCTCACAGTTAACATTAGTACTTATACATTACTAAAATGTAAATCATTTCATATGCAAATATGACTACAAACCTCCCTTCAATTGAGATTAGTCTGTAAAGTGATTTTTGTTTTTTAAAAGCGGTCATGGATTTTCCTAAATGCTTCTTCTAGGCCTCCTACCAATTAAGTACTTCTGACAACGTTTACAACGTAGGTTAAGATGAGGCCAGTGGCCAAGAATCAGAGCTTTACTCTCAGTGGCATTTCTTTTACTGAATAAATTCCACTCACATCTAAAGTGAACTTATGATCATCTCATTTGGCTTTACATTCAGGATATTGGATTTGGGCAGAGTTAATTTAGCAAAGTGATTTTCTAACGATTTTAGAAAGCATTTCCACTGAAGTGGAAACTTTAGTTTTTGTTGACTATTCATGGAAGGTTGGTCTGAATGATTTTAAAATTTTCTTAGCTGTAGTATACTGAATCACTTAAATTTTGAAGAAGGTTGTAATATTTCCTATAGTTCTCTAAATATAACATTTGATACATGTGATTCTCATCTTTATAACCAATCTAGTTCTTTTCCCCTGTGTTTTTGGCTTATTTTTGTTTAAGAGATAAATCCAATCATATTGCTGAGTAGTTAACATACATACTTTAAATCTAGCCAACACTTGTGTAACTTCATAACTGACAGTTTTCTCATATTTTCTTTTAATCTTTATCTGCCATATGTGGAAGGAGACAACTGACCTTCTCAAGGTAAACTTTTCCATATATAAAGATACTTGCCCGTGATCATATAGTATAGTATTAGGGATAGACAAAGCTTCGTTTTCTGATTGTCGGGTTAACTGATCTTTCTACAATACTGGACAGCCTGGCTGCATTCTTTCCAACCTCCTCAACATAACAAACTTTTGTCTTTTGAGATTTTATTTAACCTTCAGAAGAAACCAGAAGCAAGTGCTACTGAATATGGTGGAGAAAAATTTTAAAAGAAGGAAAAAAAAACAAAAACAGAATGTCATTATTATTATGTAATATGACCTAGATGTGGGTCATTTCCTAAGGAAGGTTTTCCACTATATGCTGATTAATGGCATCACAACGTGACTATGCTGAAGAACAACATTTGGTTGGATTATGCATTCTCAGTTGGGGGGGAGAGGGTGAGACTGCCCATAAAGGGTTGAAAATTAGTTCAAGAGGAGCAAAAAAATTTTTGACTACAACAGTTCGTGGCCCTCCAAAGATCAATCCTACCTGACAAAATATTATTTAGCATTTAATTTCAGTCTTTGGGATTTCTTGGGTTTTATCACAAACAGCATGAATTATTTGTACTTTGGAAGAGACACAAAATGTATGTAAGAATGGTGCCACGAAATTATAGCAAGTTGGCAAGCTAAGAAGGGAAGACTTTGCATTGATCTAAAAGTAATATAACAAGAAGTGGCCTAGATATGCCTATTAATGCTATTGGCTCTCCTGGTAGATGCTTATGTTTCATCCTCAATGCTTTTTTGAGCCTTAAATAAGGCTGCATTATTTAATTCTACAAAGGTTATTCAACATCATTAATTATGCCAAATGCTGGGGTTGGGGGATAAGGCCAACAATATGACTTAAAACTAAAGTTTTTTTCCCATTTATTTTATTTTTATATTTTTATTATTTTTTTTAAATAAACATCTTTGAGGCCACTTCATACTTCTAACAATTTTTTTTTAAGATTTTATTTATTTATACATACAGCTGGGGTACAGGCCAGAGGTGTGGAGTGGTGAGAGGCTTCACCAGAGACAGAGCGGGAAGCAGAACAGGCAGATCAGAAATACACTGCTGAGGGGAGCAGCGGGCAAGGCAGGAGAGGTCTGCCGTACCATGTGGGATTCTCCCCGGCTAGGTGTCAAACTCTCATTGCTGCTGCCGACAGCTCCACAGCACAGCGCTTAACCGCTGCGCCATCAAGGAGGCCCTATTTTTCCATTTAAAGCAAAAAAAGATTAATATAACTAAAAGTACTTTTAAGAAATTAACTTTTTCCATCCTTTTAACTTTTCTCAGGAAAATGTTTTAAATGATTTAAAACTTAATTACATTGCTATGCTATGCAGTTTTATATATTGCTAATTTGCATGTGACCGTCGCTATAATATATAAGCAAATAAATATTAAGTTAATTTTAATGTTATTAGCTTTTTTATTTAACTTTTAATTTTATCTAACTCCACTTTATTTAGCCATTCTTAATAAAAAGGGCAAGCGTTTGTACCTATTATTTTCATGTATAAAGAACATATAAACAGTTTAAAACTGAATATATACCCCATCTATCCTATTAAAATTTCATGGGAGTATGATTAAGGAGAAAAAGTCTAAAAAGGCTACTCTGGAATAGGGAGAAAAATGAAAACAGTTTAAGAAGCACTGAGTCAGATGTATGAGCTTCGTTATGTATATAAAAAACAGATGTTTTATACTTTAGTCATTTCTGTATTGTTTCTGAATTTGTTTGGAAAGGATTTTTATTAGAAGAAAGGAATTTTATTACTACAAACGGTACAAAATATTATCCAAATAAAAATGGAGTAAAATAATCCTTTCAACTAGAATAAAGAGTCAGCATAAGTAGTTCAAGGTGTTATAGGTTCTGATGAGTTATGGTAGTACTTAATTTAGTTGTCTAGAAAAATTTACCTATGACTCCTCATTCCAGGCAGTGTTAGGTATTATAGTATTTAAGGCTCCATTTTTACTAAACCTGATTTCAGGAGGGACAAATAAAATTTTTCTTTAAATCTACTTTTAAGAAAGTCGGTAAATTTGACATAGTGATTCAGAACAAGTTGAACTGCCTGGTTTTAGATTCTGACTTTGCTGTTCATTACCTGTATATCCTTTAGCAACTTAGTTAACCGTCCTATGGCTCACTTTCCTTGTAAAATGTTAATATCATGTATTTCATAAAATTGTGGTGAAGAATTAAAAAAAACTAATGCATGAAAGTGCTTAGAACAGTGGCCTGGCACATCAAAAAACTCAATTAATGTGGACTCTTATAAACTAAATTTTCTCCCAATGATTTAATCAGAGGTAATTCTATTTAAGAAAGAAGTAAGATATCCTCTTCCTAACAGTTATTTTAAACTTATCTCTAAATGAAAGCAGAAAGTTAGAGAGAAGTAAAAAAATGAAAGTCTACACATTTTCTATAATGTGAAATTTAATGATGAACAAAAAATGTAGTTCTTATTCATATACCGATCAGAGAAAGCATAACCAATTCCAAGTGTATTACCTGAGTTTTAAAATGACTATTTCTCTTATTTATTAATAGTTTATGCATTTTCCCCCCTGAGCTCTGATAGGTAAAATGCTATTTTAAAAAGAACACTTAAAGGGATATATTAAAAAATTAATGTTGAGATACTTTTCCCCCCTCATTCATACATATATTTAATTATTTACTGAGTATCAATAACAGGTACTTTGGTTAACAAAGACCAATAATTACAATAACAGCTAATACTTACATAGTGCTATGTGCCAGGGATGTTCTAAACAGCATATGGTAGAAAGCAAGAATTTTGGTCCATACTGCCTCCTCCTCATAAAAAATGTGTATCCCTGCAGACTTATTTAACTTCTCTGAGTCTCCTTGTCTGTAAAGATTCCTTGTCTGTAAAATGGGAATTGGGGAATCAAAGAATCTATCTTATAGTGGGCTGGAATGATTAATTTAGAAACAAAGCCTAGTTTATGGCAAATATGTGACACTCTGCGTTTGCTCTTCTTCCTATAAACTTAGTTTTAACACAATAATGGTATCAATTTAAGAAAGCAGTATAGTAAAATAATTGAATGGAATGAGGAAACACCAGTGAGAGATGGAAAAGGGACATGAGATGTTGTAAGAGAATACAGGGCCTTTGCCAAACTCTAAACTCAAGAGTTGTAATAAGTATTTCCTTTCTATATGCTTTTTCTAAGATCAGATTTTTTACTTTCAGGTCTTCTAATTATCTACGTGTACATTGAGTAAAAAATTGTCTGGCCAAAAAAAAAAAAAAAGAAAAGAAAAAAACTTACATACACACAGACAGACACATTGTTATTTTAAGAAAGAAAACAATCTGCAAAGATGATACAGTCTGCAGTTCAAGTAACTGGAACACAGTAACTTATAGTTAAAATGGAAAGCCTGTGCTAGCCAGAAAGGCAAGTTTAAAATGCCACAACAGTGTGAATGCAATGCCTCGGGAACACTTGCTTCTTTAAAGCAAAGAAAAATTTTAATTAAGATCAAAAACAAAATGTCTAAACAAAAAAAAAAGGTTAATGGTAGGTAGTTTAAGATAAACTACTATCAAGGACTGATTAAAATGTTCATATACAATCTTTAATACTGCTATTATTATAAAACATGCTAAATTTCCTTCCCTGCAAACAGCCTACTGGCATTCAGCTCAAGGAACTCAACTAACAGATTACTTACGTATGAACTCCATCTGATTTTCTTTGTTCAAAAACTAAGGTTCTTCCTTCTGGAGAGGCAAGATGAAAATCAATATCTAATCCTGCTCCATCTAAAACCTACAGAAAAGCACAGAAGAGAACACATAACAAATTCTGAAAATTTAAGATTACCTGAAACATTATATGAAAACATTTTTTAAACGAGAAGGGTAAGAAAATCAACAGACTCATGCTAGAACTAGAAATGAACAGAAAGACCACCTAGTTAAATTCCATTCATTTCTGGAACTTCTTTCCAACTCCTGTTGCTATCAACTAAATTTAGGCATTACAGGTAATTACTGCAATAATCTTCCTACAACTGTTTTCATTGAGAAGCTCTGTAGAGTAGAAATGAAGAAGGGAGTTCAAATGGAGGATCTTTTCACCTCTTCAATAAAGTAAGAATAACTACTTCCTAGCCTGGAATGCAAGACCTCTATGGTCTAACTACAACTGATATTTTCAATGCATTCATCCATTATTACCCAATGTAAACCATGTATTCCAAGTCAGCTGTTTCCTTACTGGTCAGTGAAAATGACCTTGCCTTTGACAATTCCAAGATGTCAAGATGATGACAACAATGATAGCAGTTAACAATTAGTTTGTGACACATTGTTTTAAGTGCTTTATATAATTTATTCCTCACAACAACTCTAAAAGGTAAGTCTTCTTCTCATTTTGTTAAAAAAGAAAAAACAACCAAAGAAACAGGCACAGAGAAGTAATTTTCCATGAAGATACAATAATTAAAATGCCACGGTCAATATGTGAACTCAGCAATCTGCCGCCAATGACTACTGTTTTTCCCTACATAACACTCCATTTTATTTTCCTTGGTAGTTTTAATGGAATGATATAAAAGATTACCTACTTTTGTGATCTTACTAATCAACAGAACTCGTTTCAAATGGCTAGCTAAATATATATGTTTTTTCTTTAAATCCCAATGAAATGAAGAAAACATACAATACAAATAATCCATAACAACACTGGAAATCTAGGAAGACTTAACAGACTTGAGTAAAGAATTTCTGGAGATACTCAACTGAACAAAAACATTTAGCTACCATGATTTATCTCAAACTTTCTCAATTAAGCAATTAGATCTTTAAATATTGGATTTTTGTTATTTAATACCGAAATATTTGGGGTTCAATGCCCCCCTAATGACTGGATGAGGTTTTGAGGATGCATGATGCGGAGAGCACGAACTGAGAACTATACTTAAAAGTAGGCCTTTTGAAGGGTCACATCTTCAATGAACTTAAAAAAATGTCCACTGGCATATGGAAACCAAAAGAGAGCTTGTCCGTCTTTGCCACAAGTCATATAAGTTAAAATAAATACGTTCAGCAAATAATGTGCAGTATTACATATCAAGCAAATTTACAGTTTGAATTTTCACTACCATATACAGAGATCTGAGCAGAGAAATTAATATGAAAGGCAGTACTCTGTACAGAATGCCTGGGAAGTAGCCAAGTACAAAACCTCCCCCAAAAGAAAAAATATCAGGCCTATATGGTTTCAACAGTGAATCTTAGCAAACATATAGATGAAACAATACCAATTCTTAATAATCTCTTCCAAAAAATAAAAGTTGAGGGAACACTTCCTAACTCATTCTATGGGGACATTACCCTAATACCAAAGTCAAATGAAGACATTACAAAAAAAGAAAATTACACATCATTAATTTTTCATGAAGATAAAATACAAAAATCCTCAAAAAAATACTAACAAATCCAACAATGTATAAAGAAAATGTTATGACCATATATATATATATGGCTGATTCAACATTCAAAAATCAATTACTCCATCACATCAACATGCTAAAGAAAAGACAATGGCCATGCTTAATAAGATGCAGAAAATCATCTGATAAAATCCAACACTCATACAACAAACAGAGCAAAAAAGCAATACTGAGGAACATCCTCCACTTGATAAGGAACAGTTACAAGGAACCTATAGTTAACATCACACAAAAATGGCAAGAAACTAGATGCTTTTCATCTACTACATACAAATAATAATACATATAATAATTTTTTAAAAAGTGATCAACAGTGATAACAGATTTCCTCTCTACTTCCTGTGCTAATATAGGGGCATTTCTGAATAACACAAATTATTCTCTTATCTAGACTATTTTACTAATGCTCTACTTAGTTTTCTTGCCTCTAATTTTGCCCTCCTTAAATCCATCTTCCAAACTTGTTAGATCCATCCAGTGACCTAACTGAAAAGCATTTTTCACTATTTTACCACACTACTTAATGTTTCTTTTATAAGACAAGAACAAAGCACACATGGCTAAGATTCTTTATCCATGATTTTACCTCCTGATCACTGGAGCCAATCTCTTCTTCTTACTCCAACCCTAGACTTTATAGTCTTACAGACTAATAAAAATTCTGCACTAGCAGTGTCCTCTCCATCTTGCCCAATAGCAAAACAGATTATACATTTTTGGAACTTTCTATTCATTTTTCATTTTATTCCTCTTCATTCATTCATTTTATTCCTCTTCCTGGAATGCCCCTCCTTCCTGGTATTCCAGTCTCACTTAAGTATCTTTATTGAATCAAATTTTCTCCAGGAATCCTTTTCTGAAACCCCAGAGAAGTGGTTCTTCTTTAGAGCACTTAATCATGCTTTATTGAAATTACCTACTTATAAACTAGTACCCCTTAAATATAAGGGCCCTTGAAAACCAGTAATCTTTCTTATATTTATGTAATCCCCTCCCCCTCTGGAATTATTAGCACATGGGACATGTGCTAACTGATGTGTATTTTGAACTGGATTGGAAATCAAGAAATGTTGAGTTCTAACCTCAGTTTGTTCATTCACTGTGACTTTAGATAATTCACTGTCTATTCTTACCTTTTACATCCACAAATAATTAAATTCTGTAAGATGCTTCTGATATTCTACAGAAACTTCTTATTTTGCCCTCTATATAGTACCTGTTATTGAAAATTCTACACATCAACTTTAAAAAATTAAATTCTGATTAAGTAACTTGTAAAAAAATTAAAAGATGAGCCACATAAATGCATATTTTATGTATTATTATAATTATTATTATTGCAGTGCTACCAGGAAACGTGCGGAACAATGAGACTTCCAAATTACCCTCTACCAGAATGGCTAGACAAATTAAAGCAATCCCTATATTAATAGTAATTATTAATGCAGATCCTTAAGAAAACTGATAAGGGAGAAATGCTTAAACTGCACAAAGTAAGGTCATAAAGTTTTAGTGTACAATTAGATATTACTTAAAAATGGATATACAACTTAGAAGAAAAATGAACCATTTCAAATTTTTCCAAATTGGATAATTTTAATCTTATTGATCACAATTCAAAGATCTTTAACTGAAGTTATAACAAGATTTATCGGAACGGGGTGAAGGTGGTGGGGGTGATTAAGACAAGTGTCATCATCCCGTCCAATGAAGGAGGAGAACGTGTACGAGTCCCGTATTGTGAAATTCTCAGTATGGGAACATATGCTAGGCAGAAAAGAGATAGGCGAATCATGAAACAAGAAGGAAAACCATCGACATTACCAGTGCTGGCCTCTTTCCGACTCGAGGAAAGGGGAAAGAGCGGGTAGCACAGCGGGGACCCGCCCAAGCGCTGGGTCCCCGCCGGAACGAGCGCGCTGCTCGCGCGCTTGCGCGGAGCTGCCGGCTTCCCCAGCGGCCCCAGCCGTCCGCAGTAAGTTTCAAGAGAGGCGACTACGCGGTGCATCTGGGCTACGGGAAGGCGGCTGACTCACCCGCCACACTTACTTGGTACTCGATCTCCAGGGAGGCCTTCAGGGGCATGGGCTGATAGAAACACTCCTTCTGGCCGGCCGGAAGCGTAAACGTGAAGTCGCTGTCCAAGGAGGGCGTGAAGCCGGCCGCCCCCTGCAGCAGCGCAGCGGGCAGAGCGGCCAGGAGGAGAACCGGGAAGGGCAGCCAGATCCTGTCGCCCATCCCTGCCGAGGAGGTTTCGCGCTGAAAGAGGCGTGGGTTCCAAGCCCCCAGGCTCCGCTTTTCCTCTCTGGACTCCTCGTGGCTGGCAGGGAGACCTGGAGCCCGAAGAGACTCCGAGAGGCGGCCGCGGCGGCAGACGTTCGCTCTGCCGCGAAAGGCCAGCCTCCGAAGGGTAGGCGCTAAGGGCGGGGCCAGTCGCCCCTTTCCGCACCCTCCTAGGTCTCCGCTGTTGTAGGTCTGGCGTGAGCGGGGCCCGCCTCCCACCCTGACGGCCGCGGGTCCCCCTGGCTGTTTCCACACCAATGGGCGTCGTGGCGGTGATTATGGGAAATGTAGTTCCGGGAGAGTGGGCTCGGAGGCGATCGCAGACCACGATCCCCGACAGGCCCCGCGCCTCCGGCGTCACCTCACGCCGAGCCTGCGCGCGGGGCGGGGCCACGGCGGAGGCGGTACCTCCTTAACGGCTCCCGCGGCGGTTCGAACTCTGCGTGTCGGGATTCGCTAGTGACCCGCGTGCTGTGTCTGATCCTTCCACGCCCGAGGCCCGGGACAGTGTCCGGGGCTTCCGAGCGCAGACGAGAGCGCGGCGTGCGCCAGCGTCGGGTGGGTCTTCCTCCCCAGCACGACCTGGGTGGTGAGCGACCGTCTCTTGGAGGGTGGAAACGGGCCAGCCTGTAGTTTTGTACCGATCGGATTGGACGCGCTTCTTCTGATGGTCCCCCTGCGCACGCTACTCTGCAGGGTCGTGTGTTCAGGAAAAATCAGAAAGGGAGAGGTCATGTTTTCATCAGCTTCTTACAGATGACTTAGGAACAGTTCTGTCAGATTGAGCTATCTCAATATAAAGCAATGATCTCTTTCCCAAGTGAGGAATCTTTCCTTCTACAGTCCATCCTGTTACGTACCCGGGGGTATAAAGAACACTTGTTTTTCGTTGTGATGGGTGTGTCTGTATACACCTACAGGCGCGAGATTAATGGGTCAAAAGCTGACGTTCTCAGGGCCTGTAGGTTGTGTGGTGTGCTCTCTCCCGTATGTAATGGCAATGTGTAACCACTGCAAGTTGAAGGGAGGAGTAATGTTTAGTTGACGTTAAATGAAAATATTTGAGTATCGAGCATATTCATCGTTACTTCGGACGTGAGAGAATTAAATTACATTCGAATACCCAGGAGATGCTGGATAAAAAGCACAATTCAGTTGAAGCATAACATTGCACAGCATCCTAAAATTTGCCCAAATTTTCTTTATATATTTTTTTCCTTCACCATCCTATAGGGAGCTAGAGATGTTGAAAAGATAAAACAGAATGGGGACCTGATCCTTTGCCTTCTGTCTGAGTGTTCTTAAACTGAAGCAAATTTGTGGAAATAAAAGAGGGAAAAGGATAGAAATAGTTTTCTCTGCTAAGCATACATAGGGTCTCATTTAATTTCCAACCACAACTTCTTCCATTAAGGTGAGAGTTTTTAATCTTTACATCTGAAAGATTTTGAGTGAGGTATAAAATCTTCTTACTATTTTAGTTGAATGAAAGAAAGAAAGGTCAGCTGAGTAATCAGTTTATTTCCTGAAAATACTGTGCTTCTCCAGGTGTAAGTCCTGAGCTTAATACACAGGACTCCTGAGTATGTGGTCAGAATTCTAGAAGGGTGATGAAAGAGAAGCTACAATGACAAAGGTACATGGGATCTGAAAAAGGAATGTAATTTCAAGATTGTGCGGGAAGATCTATGGGAGTAGCAGAGATTATAAAATTTTAGTTTTTATTGTATTCATTATTAATATGTATTTTAATACATAATTGTATGTATTGTTGATAATAAAATGTACTTATCAGTATATTTATGTGCAAAGGTACTCAGTAGAGAGTTTCACAACCCTGGAGTTACTAATAAGTTGAAAGAACAAAAACTTCTTGACATTTCTGAATTAACCTCACAAATGTCATTTTAATCTCTGTAGTTGTGATGTGAATGTATGTGTTTTTTAAATTTTTAACTGTTGTGAGACATTACCAAATAAAGATGATAAATTGCTTCTAAAAATATGAATGACAGTAACTATGACAATTTTATCAGGTTTCCAGATCTTGTAATGTGATTATGTAAATTCAAAAATGTGTTTGGATCCTGATGACCTAGGTTCAAATTTGGTTCTACTACTTAAACTTTGTGTGACCTTAAGCAAGTTACTTAACTTGTCTTATTCTTAGTTTCTTAGTCCTTGACTCTGAATAAAAGTACTTAGTTAACAAAATTGTTAGGGAGATTGAAGGTATTTCAAGAAGGGCAACTGTAATAACTAGACCCTGGCTATACTGAAAAATTGACTCATTGAAAGTCTATTAAAGTTTTCTGTATGGCTTTATGCTACACAGAAATTCATGTCAACAGGTTTTGTTTTATTTTGTTTAAAATCACCATGAGCAATTTCACATTTGAAAAATAAAAATAATGGTTTAAATTATTTTAGTGTGAGAATATTTTGACTGACTCCACAGATTCTTTCGGGGACGGTACGAGAAATTCATTTCTTCTTTTAAGAAATGGAATCTAGTTCATCAGACTTCTGTAATAAAGACAATGAAGAAGAAAGTTTGCTTGCAAATGTTGCTTCCTTAAGACATGAACTGAAGATAACAGAATGGAGTTTGCAGAATTTAGGAGAAGAGTTATTCAGGTAAGTAAGTAAAATCACATGTAGAATTTAGTTTATGATATCAATTTATAAATGTAAAATTATTAATTTCATTGTTATATATTGTTTCTTATATGTCTTTAGAATAGGAAATAATTTACTGTAATTTTGAGTTTAACTCAGTTTAGGGAAAAAGAATATTAGGTTATCTACTTGTTAATAAAACACCTTTTTAATATATTAAGTCTCACTATAAAAATACATGTTTGGGGTTTACTCTTTTATTATTTTGTCTTTTATGAATCTTTAGTAACCCCTGCATAGAGATACTAGACATACATAGATTGTTAGTTTAAGATCAAGTTTATTTAAAACTTTAGTTGAAAGATTGCCTTAAATTCATAACTGTTAATCTGATTACCAGCAGTATTTCAGATGCTTTCTGTTTCCTTATTTAATGTATAGAAATTTAGAGTGAACACTTAATGATCTAAAAACTAAAATGTATTCCTTCTTTTATCCCTAGTGTTAGTCCAAGTGAAAATTCTGATTATGCCTCTAATCCTTCAAGATTTGAAAGACTTGTTCTAGAAGATCTTGCTCACACTAACCACTGTGGACTTTTGAATTACTCACCATATAACAAAGTTTGTAAGATGCCCAATAGCAGTAGTGATTGTCAAAAAAAGTCAAGAGATAAGGTTATTGTTTTTAGACTTGTCTTCTTAGAAGTAGCTTTGATTTTAGATCTGTTTACTTAAAATACTTTTTCTTTGAATTTTTCTTTAAATGTCTTACTCCTGTTTTCCAGTCTTTTACTGTGGTGCTCAACACTTGTTGAATCCAAGTATAACGACTCTTAGTATGACTTAATAAAAAAGTAGTTAATTTGATGTGTTACTATATTTTTAAACTTTTCTATTTATTTTTTGCAATTAAGTCTTGTTTTCTTAAGTAAATTATGACTCTCTTGATTTTAGCACGGTACCATGTACACTAGGTAATAGTTGTTTAGATTGTACGTAGAGGTTAGCCTGCGTCCCAGGCTATGTGATAGCGTGGCACTATTCTCCTTTCATTATCCCTGAGTTTGTTAATGATGACAGACATCTTTCCTGGTCAGATATGAGAGATCTGTCTCCCTTTCTCTCACTTTCTTTTTCTCTCTCCTCCCCCCATTCCTCTCTCTCCCTATCTCTTTCCCTCCCCTCTCCCTCTATACCTCTCTCATTCCCTCCCCTTTCTAATTCTTTCATACTATGTATCACCTTATGTTTATCCCTTTTCCTTACTCAAGCTTTTTATCTCCCTTTCCACTCTTCCTTACCCCATCACTACCATGTATATGTACATGTGGGTTCTTATATACATCATAGTCTTTTTTTGATAAAAATTTCCCCTCTCACTTCAAAAAACCAAAAATTGAGAAGTTCTTTTTTTGTAAGGAAGCTGCTTGATGAGGCTGTCCATGCCTACATTTTAGAAAAAGTTTTTTTCAAAGATTTGTTTATTTATGCGTACAAGAGCTGGGGTGTAGGCCACAGGTGTCGGGGGGTGGGGGTGGGTGAGAGGATTCACCAGAGACAAAGTGGGGAGCAGAACAGACGGATCTACTGAAATACACTGCTGAGGGGAGCAGCTGGTGAGACAGGAGAGGTCTGCTGCACCATATGTGGGCTAGGGTAGGGGATCAAACTCAGGCCGATGTGGTGATAGCGCTGAGACACCCCCTAGGCCACCAGGGAGGTCCCATTTTAGAAAACTAGTTTACATTCTATGTCAATAGAGATTGTATAATTCTGGGAAATTTGAAAATTTGCTCTGTATCATAATTCAAATTGCTGATGTGTATATATATATATATATATATGCATCAGATTATATAGTATATAATATATAGTATATATAATTGCTGATATATATATCAGCACTCTTAGAAGAAAAGATCAACAACCCGATAGAAAAATGAGCAAAAGACATGGCTGGAAAAGGAAATAAAATAATCTTCATGTAAACTAAAAGGTGTTTAGTCTCACTCATAATAAGAGAAATTGACAGTGAAACTGTACTTAGGTATCAGTTTTACTTATTACATTGTTAAAGATCCAGATATCTGCCAGTCTGTTTTGTTGGTGAAATTAGGGGAAGTAGGCACACTCAAATATTGCTGATTGGATTGTAAAATGATCCAGCGACTATGGAGAAGCATTTGGTAATATTTACCAAAGTCACGAATGTGTTTACCCTTTACTTGGAAATCCCATTTCTAGAAATCTGCACTACAGGTACACCTACATAAATATAAAATGAGGCATTGTTTGTCATAACTGAAAATTGTGTTCAGTAACATGAATCAGTTGAATAAACATGCAATGGGAACTGCAGGTGAGGGAAAAGAAAAAAAAGATTAGGAGTCTCACTGGTTACCTAGATATTGTTCAAGTGAAAAATGCAAGATGTAGAGCATACTTGTTTTTGAGTAAGTGTGAGGAGTGGGTAATTTGTATCATTTGTTTATGCATATGGAAACACTGGAAAATGAGGTTTAATGAAGTCTGTAACTTATTTACTTTCCTATGTAAGTGCTTTCCTTTATTTGCTCTATGATTGATGCTATAAATTTGTTTATAAAACAACAAGCTTATAGAAATGGTTGCCTACTACTAATAGACTGAGATTTAATATAGTTTTTACTTTTGAATTGCATGTATATCTTATTAAAAAATAAATCATGTTTTAAAATTCAACTCTCATGAAAATTAAAATAACTTATAAAATATAAGTTCAACTGTGTCTAATAGAAATATGTATACAGTTTAAAGATAATTTATTCATTTTCCATTTTATTGTAGACTTTAAGTTGGTAGAACTTAAAGTTCTACCAACAGGTAGACTTTAAGTTCTTTCCATATACTGACTATTCTTATGGCTAGTGTAGCTATGAATATTTTTATATCTTTGGGGCAAAAGTGCAAAAGTTTCTATCAGCTTTATACCAGGAAGTAATTTTGTTGGGTCTTAGCATGATGAACTTTACTGCATAATACCAAGGGCTTTTCCAAAGTGCACCATTGTTTTCTAAGCAATACTTGTTTACGTGCATGCCCACCAGGAGTGTAAGAGACAGTCCTGATTGTCCCACCTATCCTTGCCAACAGTCGCTAAGTCTCTTAACCCATTTTCTGATCTCCTTAGTCATTTAAATTGATAATTGTTCATTATTTTCTGTTAATTAATTGTGATGCTTAATGGCATAATCCAAAATAGCTTTTTCTTTTACATTTTTCAGATGTCTTTTTCATCTTCTGCCTCCATTGATCAGGAGATCAAAAATCTTCGAGAGAAACTGTATAAACTTAGGCAACAGAATGCTTGCTTGGTCTCACAGAATCATTCATTAATGACTAAAATAGAATCTTTCCACTTTGAATTAACACAATCAAGAGCAAAAGTATGTTTCTTGAAGTGGTGACTATGCCAACAAAATAATTGTGATCATTTTAGAATTTATAATTATAAAAATATTCCCTGTATTGCTTCGACATGTTGTGTAATCAACTTCATATAATTTTAATATCTGAAAATGATTTAGGGGAACTTGTATAATCTATGCTTTTATATAAGTCAGAACTTCTTAGGATCACCAATTTTATTTTGTATACAAAAGAAATATTGGTTATTTATCTGTCCTTTTAAAATAATATATACTCATTCTTGAAAACTAAAAAGGAAAAAAAGCATTTTTTTTCCTTTCTAAGCATTTTGTGATGACTTAACTTTCCAATGATCATTTTTTTTGTGGTAGCTTTATGTTTCCTTATGTGATTATTCCATAATTTAACTAATAGCTCCCTGTGTAAATGATTTCCTACTTTTTGTTGTATGATTAGTTATTATAAAAAAAATTAGAAGAAACCAAAATGTCTAATAATAATAGAGGCGTAGTAAAGTAAATTATGATAGATCCACATTATGGAATGCTATAAAGCTTTTTTTTTAAAAAAGTAAATTAGTAGTATGATGCAAAATTGTTTGACCTCTGTGGAACATTGTAAAATTTAAATGATATATGTGAAGGCACTTAGAATAGTATCTTCACAGCCCTCAGAAACCATTACCTAATATATTTAGTGTTAGAAAAACATCACAGAGCAACACACACACAATGATCCCAGTTTTACTTTCAATAGAAAGAGCACATGTTCATATGTTTGTCGGTATAAAGATGTATCAATACATATGCAGTCTACAAGGACAGAAAGATTATTCACACTATTGTTAACTTTGAGAGGGATTGGAAGTTCTTGGTGAGGCTTTCAATGTTAACTATTACAGACAGTGTTTTAGTAGGAGTTATGGGAGAGTTTTGGTTTACAAACAGAATAAAGTACTATTGGGGCTAAATTCAGTCTAAGGACAAGAAAATGCTGCAATTTTCATAAAACTTGATGCTTGAGATTATTTCTAGGATTGATTTCCCCAGTAACTAAATCTCAAGGAAACAATGTTTTTCAGGTTTTTAGTGCACTCTCCATATTCAGTATTACTGATTTTTAAAATTTTTTTTGTAATTTTTGCATAGAAGAACTGGGGTGTAGGCCAGAGGTGCGGGGGATGGGGCGTGAGAGGATCTGCCAGAGGCAGGGGCGTAACATACAGGAGAATTTACTGAAATACACTGCTAAAGGGAGCAGCAGGCCAGACAGGAGAGGTCTGCTGTGCCATATATAAGTTAGCTCTCTGGCTGGGGATGGAACTCAGGCCATAGTTCTGATAGTGCTGAGACTTAACCCCTAGGTCACCAGGGAGGCCAAGTTTTTTTATTTTTTTAATTTTTTTTATTTTTACTTTTACTTCTTTAAGGGAAAAATACTTGTTTTTATTTTAATTTCTCATGAAGTTTACCTTTTCATTGTGTTTGTTTACCTTTGTGATTTGTCTGTTCACTTTTAGTTAATTATATTTAAAATTTTTGATCAACTATAGATATCCTTTTAAAGTCCCAGAGGCTTTATTATTTAAAGTCAAAGAGTGGTAGAGTTTTACTAATAACTACGTAAGTAATAGCATTTTGTTCCTTTATTATAGCATATAGATATGCCAGTGATTGCTTATTCTAAGCAGTATTTTACTTCCTATCTCAGCTTTTTCTAAATTGCTTAGTAAAATGTTTTTCAGAGAAGCTGCTTTTTCCAGGATAGGTCTAAGCTTTCAATGCTGCATATATGCCAATATTGGAAATCTGTTGAAATTCCCCACTGTACCAATCAGTATATTCATAATTTATCTTTTGGCAACATTTGTAGTTATACCTCTGGAGACTGGTGTTCTGTTCTTCCTGAGCTTGTTGCCCTCCCGCCTGCAGTGCAGCTACATCTTCAGTCTATATGGAATTCTTAGTTGAATCCATTGTTTCCTGGTTTCCATGTCATATTTGTTGGCTTATTCTTTCTTTAATTGGAACATGGTTTCCAGTAGCATCCTTGCCTCTCTGAAATGTCTGAATTTCTTCCCTGCACTTGATTGAATTTTAGGTTGAAAATTATTTCATCTCAGAATTTTTATTTCATTACAGTCTTCTACCCTCCATTGCTTCTCTCAAAGGTCTGATGCCATTGTGAGTATTTTTTCCCATTTGTATTTCTCTTTATGATAGTTTTCCCTTCATGTTTTAAAATTTCATAAAAAAAAAAACAAAAAACAAAATTGTGTTTGAATAGATATCAGTTATTCATTGTGTTGGATATGTGAGGACTTTTTCATTCTAGGATCTTGTGTCTTTTTGGCCCTGAAATTTTTTCTAATGTAATCTCATTGATACTTTTCTTCCTTCTGCTTTTTTTTTGTTCCATCTTTGCTATTATGTGACTATTGGATCAGTTGCATTGGTCTTCTAAATCTTTTAAGTTTTTTTCTGGTATTTTCCATCTCCTTGTCTTACTTTGACACTTTTTAGGTAATTTCTTCTACATTTTTGTCCACATTTCTGTTGAATTTGTTGGCTATTATTCATTTTTTTCAGCGCTTGTTCATGTTCTCTGAATTGTTTTGTATTTAGCAACATCCTGCTGCAGTAACCTCTCAGCTCTCTGAAGATTTAATTATTTTTGTATGAGTGTGCTTGCCTTGCTTCCTACCACTGACTTTCATGTTAGGAGCTTTTTTCAGATATTAGTGTTTTGGCTATTTTTATCTAAGAGAAAGGCACTTAAGTGTTGTTTAGAAGTTCTATGCAGTGATAAAGTTTCTTGTCCAGTGGACTTCATTTGTTGGTGATATTTGGGGAGATGGTTCTTTAATGAGGAGACACTCTTCTCCTTTACCTTCTCAATCAATATCAGTATTATAAGGTTTCTCCAGCAAAGAATCCTTTGATTTCCCACTGTGGGATAATCTTAAATAAGATGGAGTTGCAAACTGGAACATGACTTTTACATTGATCCCTTTGTTTATAACTCTACCTCACCCCTACTCATCATTCTACTTAATGTGTAGAGTACCAAACCTTTCCTATTCAGTTTCTCCAGATAATAAACTTCCTATCTCTTCCTGGTAGGTCTTGATCTGAATGTTGGTGTTCTTAGATAGAGTAGGAAAAGGAGTGTTGATGTATACGCATATTTTGAACCATTCAACAGGTTTTCTATTTTGGATTTCATTCTTGCCTTTTACTGTACCTCATGTCTCCATATTCTAAGCTTACTTTTCAGTAATTATCGGTATTCTCTTTTGCCTACTATTTAGGTCATCGCTTCCCAGCTACTACACTATCTTCCAGGTTTTATGCTTTTCTGTATTTTCTTGGTTTTCACTAATTAGCATTTATTCTAAAATCATTTCTTAAATTATAAAATGTTTCAATAGGTATTTTATTACTTTTTAAATGATTTGGTATTTAATTTTTAATTTTCTAACTTTTGTGAAAATTAGTCTTCCTACATGGCATTAGTAATGATTCCATTTTTTCCCCCCGGATAACCAGTAATCTTGTGATACTAAGTTGAGAGTAATGGCAGGAACTTAAATGCTAAAACTGGCTTGTTAACGTAAATATTGATTAAAAGTTTAGATAGGATAAGCTTTACACTTCACCAATGGCTGGGGAATTTATTGAACCCCCTCAACAGATAGTAGAAGGAACAGGACCAAAGTAGAAATTGATTTGTTTTCTGGAAGGAAATGTTCTAAATGTTGGTTTTTGTTTTAGCTTTCTATGCTTGAATCTGCTCAACAACAGGCAGTCAATGTACCAATCTTAGAAGAACAGATTTTAAGTTTGGAAGCAGAAGTTTCAGCCCAAGATAAAGTTTTGAGGTAAATGTACTTTTTGTAGCTTTAAGCTTTTTCTTTCCTACTCCTCCTTTTTGTTTTCTCTTAGTAGAGCTTCCTTATATCCCTGTAAGTCTGTAGTGATCTACAGACTGTCATAGAACTTATTGAATCTGTTTTCAGTCCATCATAATCACTTGTGGCCACAGGATGCATGCAATGTATGGGGGCTTAAAAAGACTGAATCTAACCTGAGATTCTTATTTCTAGCTTCAATTAAATACGAACTAGTTCATTTCTTGCCCTACTTAGCAACATATACTCAGTGCTTAAGTGGGAATTCAAGAAATAAAATACAAGAAATTAAGCACTTAATAACTTTTTATCCCTTTCTACATTGGATAATATATTACTCCATTTTAGTGATAAAATGTAATTCTGGCAACAGTAGTATTAGCATAATCTGGGAACTTGTTAGAAATGTGAATCTCAGGTTCTGTTTCAGATTTACTGAATCACAGAATCTAGGATGTGGGGTCCAGCAATTTGTGTTTTAACAAATCTTGCAGACGATTCTGATGCACATTAATTGTCTTTCATGACTATCAGAATTCTATACTTTTCTTTATAATGCATGTTTTAAGTTTTTTCCTAGATACGTTATATTTTTGGTTGTTATTAATTTATTTGCATTGGTTTATTGATAGTACATAGGGAGACCTTATATTATTTTCTAATTGACAATATGTCATACTCATCTAATAGTTTTTCATTTTGTTTCTCCTGGATTTTCCAAGTAGCTGATGATAATTTGAACAAGAAAAGAACCTTTTGATTTTCCTTTCCAAAATTTATACTCTATATTACTTCTTCCTTTTTGTAATAGTCAGAAAATCACTAGAGATAGTGGTGATAACAGTCATCCTTATCTAGTTTCTAAACTATCCAGCCATGCTTCATACTATTTATAGTATATGACCATGAAATAGGTTATAAACTATTATTTCAGATTTTTTTATCCTTTCATGGAAGTATTCTTTTATTCGTTATAAAACTTAACACCACTTGACAGTAATATAGCTAGACCTTTTCTGCATCTCATTAAAAATTCATTTCTCTAAACTCAGTGCTTTTAACTAATAGAATCTCTAATATTGAATTATTCTTGCATACCAAGAATTAATCTCTTTAATAGCCTTTTAAAAATATCCTTTATTTTATAGAGAGGCAGAAAATAAATTAGAGCAGAGCCAGAAAATGGTAATTGAAAAGGAACAGAGTTTGCAGAGGTCCCAAGAGGAATGTATAAAGTTGAAGGTGGATTTACTTGAACAGAGTAAACAAGGAAAGAGGTATGTGTTTTTAAAGCAAATGATTGGTGATCTCATCACCATTTTAAAATTCAAACTAATTTTTAAACTGAATATACTTCAGAAATTTGGTAGTAGATTAACTTGATGTTCTTTTTGTCCCTTAAACATTTTCATCTTCTATTAAAAATATCATGTGTCGGTTTTATGTTAGTGATATTCTGAATTGATAGTCATTCCCAGAAGCCTGATGATCATTACCAATGTAATGACATTTCTATATTTCTGAAATTAAGTTATATGACATACATAAAATTCAGGAAAAAGTGTGTTTGGGTCTTCCTTCAGAAATATAGTAGTAATGCAAAAAATGTCTATTTTGTATAAACTTTGTCTTAGGATAAAGTTTTATAAGTAGGCTTGACAAAGGAACCTTTCACTTTGAAAATCAGTTAACTTTTAAACTAACAAAGTAAAGCTCTTTTTCTTACATTAGTGAGATTTTATAATAGTGTTTGTACAACATAAAATTATAGTCTGTACATTTATCTATATTGACATCAAAATACCTACAGTATTTTTAAAAATTATACTATGAGAAAATGTTATGAAGAAAGCATTTTTGAAAAGTTATCATAAGTAGGTTACATACTTGTTTGCAAGTGCATTTGAAATCCTAAAAACTGATCAAAATCTATCTCTACATTGTATTTCCATTAAACTGAGTTTGGAAAATTTCCCCAGCAATATTTGATTAGTCTAGTTGAAATTACAACAGATAATTGGTGGAAATATTTATGTTTTTTAGTCAAACAGCCAAATTTTGCCTCTCAGTGACTTTGTTACATTGTGTAAACTAACCTTTTTTCCTTAATATATGTTTATTATTTGTATCTTTTACATTATAGTGTATTCCCCATGGGTTACACACCACTGGTTCACCCATGAACCATCACCACAGTCCCTTGTGCTCCCCTCTCCCCCTTTTGAGCCCTATCCTCCCCCTCCCTTGCTGAATCTCTCTGTCTTATTTGGTTTCCCTAAATTCCTGTAATAAATGAAACCATTTGATATTTTTCTCTTTCTTTCTGGCTTATTTGGCTGATCATGATCCCTTCTAACTCCATCCATGTTGCTGCGAATTGCATGTGTTTATCTATTTTGAATGCTGAATTGTATTCCATTGTATATATGTACCACATCTTCTTGATCCAATCATCTATTTTTGGGCATCTGGGTTGTTTCCATATCTTAGCTATTGTAAACAGTGCTGCAGTAAACATACAAGTGCATGTATCTTTTTGGATTAATGTTTTTGTGTCCTTTGGGTAGATTCCTAGAAGTGGTATTACTGGTCATATGAAAGATCCATTTGTAGCAGTTTGAGGAACCACCATACAGCTTTCCATAGTGGTTGGACCAGTTTGCATTCCCACCAGCAGTATAGGAGAGTTCCCTTTTCTCCACATCCTTGCCAGCATTTGTTGTTTCCTGGTTTTTTATTGTGTGCTCTTCTCACTAGTGTAAGGTGGTATCTCATTGTGGTTTTTATTTGAATTTCCCTGATTATGAGGGATGTTGAAGATTTTTTCATATGCCTGTTGACCATTTGCATTTCTTCTTTGAAGAAGTATCTTTTAAGTTCTTCTGCCCATTTTTTGACTGGATTTTTTGCTTTGTTTTTGTTGAGTCATGTGAGTTCTTTGTAGATTTTTGTTATCAGTCCCTTGTCTGTTGTATGGAGTGCAAAAATTTTTTCCCAGTCAGTAGGCTGTCTCTTTGTTTTGGTTAATGTCTCTTTTGCTGTTCAGAAGTTTTTTAGTTTGTTGTAATCCCAGCTGTTTTATCTTTTCCTTCACTATCTTTGCTTTGGGGGATGTGTCTTTAAAAATTACTGAGATGTATGTCATGTATTGTTTTGCCTGCGTTTTCTTCTATATATTTTACCATTTCAGGTCTTACGTCCAAGTCTCTTATCCATTTTGAATTGGTTTTTGTGCATGGCGTGAGGTAATAGTCTAGTTTCATTTTTCTGCATGTAGTCATCCAGTTTTCCAGCACCATTTGTTGAACAAACTGTCCTTGTTCCACTGCATATTCTTTGCACCTTTATCAAAGATTAATTGTCCATATATATGTGGATTGATATCTGGGTTCTCTATTCAATTCTATTGATCTGTGCCATTTGTTCCAGTGCCATGCATTTTTAATTATCATGGCTTTGTGGTATACAAACTAACCTTCTTGAATCTCATTTTGTTCATCTGTTAAGACAAGATGATATTGTTTAGTTGGGGATTAAATGAAAAATGAATGTAAGATACCTCGTAAATAATAAACACTAACAAATGTAGTTATTGTTAAACTATGTTTAAATATTCTGAAGTTCAGACTTATTCATATGCTTTGTACATAGTTAATAGAAGTAGTGAGGTAAAGACTAGCTTCATAATATAGCTAAGAAAAAGTAGGGAGGAAGAATAGCTAGTTTTCTAGCAGCTAGTTCTCTAGTAGAACTCAAGATAACTTTTAGGGTAGTATATTGACTGCTTTCATACCATGAATATATGGGGATGGACACATTCTAGATTGCATGTGCACAGGCATAAAGTATAAAAAGAATATCAAGGAGCTTATGTACTTATTAATGGATAGATGTAGAAGCAAATGAGGCAAGGAAGACAGGCTTTGTCTAGAGTATAAATGGCTTTGTGTCATATCAAAAGATTTATATTTTAACCTGGAAAACATAAATATGACATTGAGATTTTAGGTAGAGGTAGGGCCTGAGAACGCTTAGAGTTTTTGCAGAACTAGAATGAATATTGGCATTCAAAAAACTGTTACTTTTGCAAAGGCTTTTTCTGCATGCGGAAGATTAACAATTGATTAAAAAAAACAACAGGATAAAAGCAGAGATGATTTAACTTTATATCAGTATATAAGAGACAGACCTAAAATGTAAGGACACAGAAAAGTTGAAGGCAAAGAGATGGGATGAAATATTTCAAGCAAATAGTCAACAAACTGAAAGTAGATATTGCTATATTAATATCACACAGAATAGATTTAAGTACAAGAAGCATAAATGGAGTTAAAAATGTCTTTTTATTGTAATTTTTTAGTTGTATTTTTTAATGTTAATATTCACCTACAACACTGTGTATTCTAGGGATATAGACTCAGATGCATGTTTCCAAACCATGGCCATCCATAATCCTCTACTATAGTCCTTTGGATCCCCTGCCCACACTATATTCCACCTCCTCTTCTCTCTCTGGTAGCCTCAATTCTGCAATCAGATTTCTGGGATTTGTTTGCTTTATTATTGCCTGTTCCTTTGTTTTGTTTCTTTATATACCACAAATGAATGAAATCACTGATAGTCATCTGATGTTGAAGTGCTCTACTACTATTATGTGGAAGGGTGTTCAGGAAGTAAGGGATACTTTTACTTGAGTTCATAAGTCAAAAAAAAAAAAGAGATTGAAAATATAGATGATAGAATAAATTCCAAGAGCTCAGATCCACAGTAGAGCTAAAAGAAATCACCTTTGATGAGAAAAATTACTAACTTCCCTAACACTGGGAAGAAGGTGGTGAAAAGAGGTTTAAATATAGAAAGTTCTTAGATATAGTTATGAAATTGACCAAATTCCAGCCCAGTTGTCTCAATTCCATATAAAAAGTCTGAGGAAAGGTCAGGGTTAACTACGAGGTGAGGCACCATGGTTGGGTTTAAGACAAATCTGGTGGTGTGGTTAGATTTTGTTGTTCATATTTATTGTTTTTTTAAATATCTTTTTGTAGATATTCTGAACTTTTGCAAAAGTCACAGGATTTCCTGAGTATTTTTAATGTTCTAGATAGTGAATTGATTTTATAATACCTCTCTTTGGAAATTTGTTATACAGCCTCTTTGGAAATTTATCTCTTTTTCAGACAGAGGAAAAAAAGGTCAATGTGTAAGAAAATATGTATGTTTCAAAGTTTATTTTATAAGTTCTTTATGTTATATTTTATTTTTCATATTGATATTTTATAGTAAGGAAATTATTGTAGTCTAATCCTCATTTTCTGTTTTGTTGTTTAAGTGTAATACTCTTAGAGTATAAGGAAATTTTCTTCTTTTTCATTATTGTTTACGATTAAATATATGTTTTCTTTTGTTTATTATAACAACTACAGAGTATTCTTTCTTTTATTAATAACCCGTTTTTAAATTTCAGAGCTGAACGACAAAGGAATGAAGCACTATTTAATGCTGAAGAGCTGAGTAAGGCTTTCCAACATTATAAAGAAAAAGTTGCTGAAAAACTGGAAAAGGTAAGAGGCAGTTGTGCAAATTCAGTGTTTACTGTTTCTGTCCTAACTGTAGAAGTAAAAATAGACAAAAATAGAATATTTTTATTTGTAATTAAAACAGGGAATAACTTTCATGATCTCATTCATAATGAAATCATTGAAATAAAAATTGGTAATGTTAGAGATGATATTCACACTCTTTTCACGATGAGCAGAAACTTTTGGAAACAAATAGGGCAAGTAGGGACAAGAGAAGAAACAAAGTTTATAGAGAAAAGTGGTGTGAGTGAGTAGAGGCTGGAGTTATGGAATTGAAGCAGAAAATTCGTTCTGATCACCTCAGTGAAAATGAAGGCAGAGTAGACTATGTAACCTTCAACTGATCTCCTTGGACCTGTAACTCTGAGAGGACCTCACTTCTTCCTCTTACAGAGACATTTCCTTTAACTGATTCTGAATAGTAATAATACAGTGTTTTATTCCATTTATTTAATATCTTTAAATAGTAACACATGGTAATAAAATCTGATTAGAAGAATGCCACATATCAGATACACAGAGGTTCTTAGGAGAGAGGTCTGGTTAAGAGATACTGATGTGGATTACTTCCATCTTGAAATAATAATTGAAGCAGAGCAAGTTAATGAGTCTGTTCAAAGAAAGAGGAAGATTAGAAGAAAAATATTATTATTAGAAATGAAAATCAACATCCATAGATACTGAAGTTTTAAGTGTGAATTAATCAGATAGTTGTTTCGAAAGCCATGGAAATAAAGTATTAATGAAGGGATTTTAAATAAAGTAACCTGTAGGTGAAAGTAGAGTACTTAGTAGGGTACTATCCTTGGGTAGAGGAAGGACTTTTTAGAAAAGAGGGGAAAATATAAGACATGATTTTTTTCATACTTTTCCATAAATTTATTAATTTCTAACTGTCCTAAGCAGAGCCTTATAGTTAAGTAGATATAACAAAGGAAAGGGAGCAGTTTGCCAAATTCTCTACTCTGCCCCTCCTAACTGGATACTTGACTTTTATCTGTTACATTTGCGCTGATTTTAGTGAGAGTATTTTGTAGCTAAGATTTCAAAAATTATTTCTCTGGAACATTTGTATTAAAATTAGTCTTTGCTGGGCCTCCCTGGTGGTGCAATGGGTTAAGCACAGCTCTGTGGAGCTGTCGGCAGCTGCAGTGCGAGCTCGATGCCCACTCTACTCACTCACACCGGAAGATTCCCATATGGCACCGCAGACCTCTCCTGCTTTGCCCGCTGCTCCCTTCAGCAGTGTATTTCAGTCGATCTGCCTGTTCTGCACCCCACTCACTGTGTCTGGTGAACCCTCTCACTGCCCCACACCTCTGGCCTGCATCCCAGCTTGTATGCATAGATAAATAAATCTTGAAAAAAAAATTAGTCTTTGCTAACTTGATACGGCATCCCTACATGAGTTGCTTGCCTTGTCCATGTGAGGCCATGTGATAGTGCTATTGTTTTCAGATAATCATGCTTTTGCGCCTTTCTCTTTAGCTCTTAATGATTTCTGGGCAAGTAGTAGCCTTTCCCTCTAGGTCAGTTGTTAGTGCCCAGGAAGTTCACTTTGTTCATTTCACTACAAGGGTAGTCACTTAAACATATGGGCTAATTATTCCACATTTTGCTTCTTTATGTAATCACTGTTTTTTATTTTGAAACATCTAAAACTTATGACTACATTATGACCATAGTTGTGTGTCCATTTAAATTATTGTTTTAGGTGCAAGCTGAAGAGGAAATACTAGAGAAAAATCTAACTAATTGTGAAAAAGAAAATAAAAGGCTACAGGAAAAGTGTGGTCTATATAAAAGTGAACTTGAAATACTGAAAGAGAAATTAAGGTACAGTATCCTATTATGAAAAAACGATTTTTATGTATAAATGGAAAAAAAATCTGAAACATCTAAAAATAGAATAGTTTGTATATTGTAAGTATGGCCTTAAATATGTAGAAATATAAGCTTCATGACTGAAACTGTTTTCCAGATTATAAGATTTTAAATGAGTAAGGCATGTTGATATCAATATACTTGTAATATGATAAACATATTTGCTTTGCTTATATTTAGAGAAAATTAGAAAATTGCACCTGTTTAGAGCCCTTATAGTGTGGCCATGTTAACTAGTTAGTAAAACATGTATTCTTCAAATTATGAAGAATCCCCTAGTTAACCTCATTTCAGAGATGTTTAGTAAAAATGTGAAAAGAAGTGGTGAAATACAGTAACAGTTCTAAACTTAGATTGTTCTGTTTAGCATTTATATATATATGTATATATATTTGAAATACTTGAAAATATTACCACCTAGTAATCTGTTGATGGTTGATTATTCTTTGTTTTCATGATTTTGACTAGTAGTTCATGATTTTCCCTCATACAATCTAAAACTTTATTGATACTGCAAAGTGTATGTCAGGATTTTGGAGTTAGAGCTCCTGTCTTAAACTTTTACAAAATGTTTCCAGGATGGTGGGTTATCCTTATTCTGCCCTACTACTTAACTGTGAGACATTGAGCAAGTTTCATAACCTTTCTGTGCCTCAACGTCCTCATCTCTAAGCATGGAGTAATAATAGTGTTAGCCACATAAAATTAAAAGACATAGCACCCAATAATTGTGTGTGGCATTATTATTTCTGAATTTGTAAAAAATATTTTAAAAGTGAGATTAACTAAATGAATGCATATTTTATTTTCATTTTTATGCTTCTTTACAGGCAGTTAAAAGATGAAAATAACATTGGAAAAGAAAAATTAAGAATCATGACAGTGAAAAATTCAGAAGTCATGGCACAACTAACTGAATCTAGACAAACTATTCTGAAACTAGACAATGAGTTAGAGGACAAAGATGAAATACTTAGAGAAAAATTTTCTCTAATGAATGAAAACCGAGAATTGAAGGTCCGTGTTGCAACACAGAATGATCGATTGGATTTGTGTCAGCAAGAAATAGAAAGTTCAAGGATGGAACTGAAAAGTTTGGAAAAAATTATATCCCAGTTACCAGTAAGTACATGTGAAAAAGAAAATTTTACTCAAGTTCTTAGTAAGAGATCATCATTTTGTGATTGCTTTATTAGCTTCTTTTTTTTTTGTTGCATCAATACTTTCAGTCAACAGTTTCTCTTCTTTCTAATCTCTACTTTTATTTCTGTTTTCACTTTTCTACTATTCTCCCTTTCTCTCAGATTTCATATATTCGAATGATACAGAATTTTTAAAAAAACTTTACTAACACTTTATGTACGTAAATTCACCCATTTTAAGTGTACTTTTCCATAAGTTTTAGTAAATTTACAGGTTTTGGAACAATCACCGCAATCCAGTTTTCAAACATTTCTGTCACCCCAAAGATCCCTTCTACAAATTTATGATTATCCCCTACGCACTGCCACACCCAGGGAATTATTAACCTGCTATCTAACTCAAAGTTTGTTTTTTCTGTACTTTTCATATAAGTGAAATTATATAAAGTATGGTCTTTCTTGTTTTTAATGCTTTTGAGGATCATTCATTGTGACATATGTTAGAATTTCATTTCTTTATCTTGCTGAATAATATAACATTTTTGCAAATACATATAAACCAGATTTTATTTATCCGTTCACCAACTGATGGACATTGGAGTTGAACATTTGGGTTGTTTTCACTTTTGGACTATTGTGAATGTTGCTGCTATGAACATTTTCATGCATGTCTTTGTGAGGGCATGTTTTTATTTCTGGTGAGTAGAGCCTAGGAATAGAATTATTGGGTTATGGTGAATGTATACCAAATTGTTTTCCAAAGGGTGCACATTTTACATCCTCACCAGCAATATATGAAGTTTCCTGTTTCTCAACATCTTTGTGAACATTTGATACTGTCTGTGTTTTTAATTATAGCCATCTCAGTGAGTGTGAAGTGGTATCATACTGTGGTTTTAATCTTTATTTCCCTAATGAATAATTATGTTGAGCTACTTTTTACTTGTTAAAATGACATAGAACTTTTACATTGTTTTTATATCAGGCGGCCACCTTTTTTTCTTTGATTTTTATATGTATGGCCATATTTGTAAATGAGATTAGGAAGAAGGTAAGTATACTTGTGTCAGAATTTGTTATTGATAGATGTAAAATACATTTGATATTAGGAGAAAGCTTTAGATAACTGTGTTGTCTTTGGTTTAACAACAGATGGCATACACTTACAAAAAAAATTTTTTTTAAGATATTTATTTGTGCATACAAGCTGGGGTATAGGCCAGAGGTGTGGGGTGGTGAGAGAATTCACCAGAGACAGAGTGGGGAGCAGAACAGGCAGATCGACTGAAACACACTGCTGAGGGGAGCAGCAGGCTAGACAGGAGAGGTCTGCTGTGCCATATGGGAATCTCCCAGGCCGGGGATTGAACTGGTGTTGCAGTGGCTCTGGATAGCTTCATAGTGCTGCGCTTAACCCATTGTGCCACCAGGGAGGCCGCTTACCAAAATTTTTAACAGTCATGGAGTCAGGAAGTTGAAAGGGACCTTATAAATCATCTGACTCAGTACCATCATTTTATTGGTAAGAAATGTAGATGTAGCTACTAGTTAGTAGCTAATATGTTTACGGGAGTTCCCAGCCTTCAGTTGTACCTGTTTTCCTAGGATGCTGTTTGCTTAGAATTTTAATGTACTGTTTGCTTTTGAAATTTTTATGTAATAAGATGCAGATAACATTCATATTAAATTGATATTCTTATTTAAGCTCAGTATCAAGAATTACTTGATGTGTTTTTCTGAAGTGGGAGTAATAATCTATATCTGTGTTTGAGGCAAGAATAACATGGTTTGAAATGTGAAAATTTTAAAAAATTTCCATGAATTATGATTTGGTTGTAGTTTGAAGGTAGTAATGATTAAGTGCTTTCCTTGCCCCTTTCAGAACTAATTGAAAAAATTCTGCATTATTCAAACATACAGAAAAGTATAGAGGTCAGTGTAGCACAGTATTTGCTAAATATGGGTAACATTGCAATCTCCACTTCAAACGTTTTCAGAATAAAATTTACAGGTAAATAAAGCATCTTAACATACCTTTTCAGACCCTAGTTCTCTCTCTCTCTCCTCAAATGTAGCCACTATTATGAAATTGATGTCTCTTCATCTATCCAACCACTTATAGTTACATATGGAAGTGAATACATGTGTAGTTTATTGCATTTTTAAAAGTATGACATATGCCTCTGTTGTTTTTCAGTCAATGTTATGTCATATTTCCACAATGATTTATATAACACAGATTTATTTTAACTCTTGTAGTTTTCCCATTCTTGACATTTTATAATGTATTTATACATTCTCCTATTGATGGACATTAAGTTGTTTCTATTTAAATTCACACATTTTATCAAACATGGGGTTCTGGATGAAAAAAACACTTCATCATAGATATTATTATATATATATATATTTTTTTTTTAAACTTGTAGTTAAAAAGAGAAACGTTTGGTTTTAAATCACCACTTTCGAAGCACCTGATGAGTACTTTGTCAAACAGAGAAGACAGTTACATTGACTGCTGTGAGGCAAATAAAATGGTGATTTCAGAATTGAGGTATGATTTTCATATTTTGAAGTTACAGAAAATATGTTTTCTTAAATTGGTAATTCAATTCTTTAGTTGAGAAGTCAATAAATAAACAGAAAATTTCAGTGTTATAACAAATCCACAATCCAGTTGTTTCTTTTTAACATTTTGTGATAACTATTTCCAAATTTATTCTTTAAATACAAAATAAAACATTACAGAATGGATAATACCTTTTAATCCTCCTAAGTATCCATCATCATAAAGTAAATATATATTGTCCAGGTCTGTCTTACATATTTTTACACCTCCCACACAAATATACTATTTGTCTACATTGTAATTTTGCTTTTTTCACTCAGCATCATCTTAAATTTATCCATGTTGAGGTGTCTGGTAGAGTGATCAATGGATGGATTAGTATGATTTTAATAACTGTATAGGAGTCTGTACTATATGTCACAATTTATTTACTCCTTTATTGATAGTTACTTTGTTTCTCGTTTTCTTCTATTACACTGGTCAACATTGAGATTGTTCCTGACTTAAAAAGGCCCTAATCTGTAGTATGTTGGTGTGCTAAACATGAATATAACCCTGAAATTTTTTTATTCTTGTTTTAAAGATATTTTACATAATTCATTTTATGTGTTTTACCATGTAAATTTATCCAGTAGGACTGCAGCAACATCCTAAATCAGCCTAGAATGATGTAGTATTGCATCACATTGCATAATACCATCATGCACACATCATCCAGAGTTGATTGCATCCTTTTCTGATGCAATGCAATACTACTACCAGGCGGCTGCTGAAATAAGCTAACATCAGCAGTGCATTAGATGAAGCCCTGTCAGAAAGGTTGAGCACTGAAAATATTTCAGGGCCTCCCTGGTGGCGCAGCGGTTGAGTGCTGTGCTGTGGAGCTGTCGGCAGTGCGCGATGCGAGTTCGACGCCCTGCCGGGGAGAATCCCACATGGTGCGGCAGACCTCTCCTGCTTCTCCCCGCTGCTCCCCTCAGCAGTGTATTTCTGATCTGCCTGTTCTGCTCCCTGCTCTGTCTCTGGTGAACCCTCTCGCCGCCCCACACCTCTGGCCTGTCCCCCAGCTTGTATATATAAATAAATAAATCTTTTAAAAAAAGAAAATATTTCAGACTTTGTGCAAGACAGTTGAAGCTACTGTTCCATAGAACTGTTATTATTTTATCCATTTAGGCACAATACAGAACAGGAATGCCTCGAAAGTGTGTTAATAATGTGGACAATTTCTGCTCTATTTGTGGGGAAGTGACATTTGCCAACCAGAAGGAAAGGATCACTTCTCAAGTGAAGAAGGCTTATCATCTTTACTTTGGATGCAAGGTTGATGACCAAGACAAGCCTGGGCCCCTCATATATGCTGTGCTACATGTACAACACAGCTTTCACAGTGGTTAAATGGTGAAAGACCATCAATGCTGTTTGCAGTCCCCATGGTGTGGAGAGAGCCAAGCAACCACAGAAAAGACTGTTACTTCTGCTTGGTTCCTCCTCGTTCCAGTGTAATAATGAAGCAGAAGAAGTTGAGAATAGTGGACCCAAACATTCTCTTTGCATTGAGACCAGTTCCACATGGTGAGGGACTTCCTATTTCAGAACCTCTAGCAGAATATTCTCTTGATTCATCTGATGAGGACAAGGGTGAGCTGACCTGTTCTCCTGTTCCATCAGCATGCAGTGATTCAGATTTTCACTGTGGTGCATCATCAACCCCACACAGACTTAACACCGGAAGAACTAAATAACCTGATTCATGATTTGGACTTATCCAAGAACAAGGCAGAATTGCTAGGATCAAGATTCCAACGATGGAATCTTCTAGAAGAAGACGTCACAATTACTTTCTATCGAAAGCACCACCAGCAGTTGGAGCCTTTCTTCAGAAAGGAAAATACTCTGGTATTCTGTTCAGATATTGAGGGCCTCATGAATGCCTTAGAAATCACTCATGACCCACAAGAATGGAGACTATTTCTAGACTCTTCGAAACTGAGTCTTTTTTTTTTAAATATATATTTTTATTGTTATTTATGTCTTTTACATTTTGTATTCCCCTTGGGTAGCCCACCACCAATTCACCCGTGATCCATCTCCATGGTCCCTTGTGTTCTTTTCTATTCCATTTTGTGCCCTTTTCTTCCCCCCCCACCCGCCTCCACCTGCTGAGTGTCTCTCTCCTATTTGGTTTCCTTATACTCCTGTTATAAGTGAAACCATTCGATATTTTTCTCTTTCTTTCTGGCTTATTTCACTGAGTATGATCCCCTCTAATTCCATCCATGTCGCTGCAAATTGCATGTATTTATCTTCTTTGAATGCTGAATAGTATTCCATTGTGTATATGTACCACATCTTCTTGATCCAATCATCTATTTTTGGACATCTGGGTTGCTTCCAT